>AWOL01S0044307.1:0-57487 GCA_000715115.1 Nicotiana otophora | reverse complement strand
ACGCCGCAACAAACTTATTAAAAGTCAATATTGGAGGATCGGGTTGCACGCCGCAATAGATTTATTAAAAGTCAATATTGAAGGATCGGGTTGTAGGCCGCAACAGACTTGTTAAAAAGTTAATATTGGAGGAGCGGGTTGCACGCCGAAACAGACTTGATTAAAATGAATATGTTGGAGGAGCGGGTTGCACGCCGCAACAGAACTGAATGTGGATATATTGTGAGAGCGGGTTGCACGCTGCAACAGAAATAATGGAAATAATAATTAGTTATGACTGTTGAGTTGCCTTCAATTATTATAAATGAATTACCTGATTTATTCCTATTATTGTTGTTGTTACTAATATTGCGTACAGGTTATTGTAAGTGAACCGCCTTAGCCTCGTCACTACTTCGTCGAGGTTAGGCTCAGCACTTACCAGTACATGGGGTCGGTTGTACTGATACTACACTCTGCACTTCTTGTGCAGATTTTGGAGTTGGTCCTAGTAGCATGCCATAGTTTTGCTCGGATTTCAGCTACTCGGAGGAGACTTGAGGTATAACTGCATGGCGTCCGCAGTTCTGAAGTCCCAGTCTATTTCACTTTAGCTGTGTGTTCATTTCCAGACAGTTACTTTATTCAGGCCCTTAATTGTATTTATTCTAGAAGCTCGTGCACTTGTAACGCCAATTCTGGGATGGTATTTAGACACCGTTATTTGATGGATTATTTCACTATATTTTAAATTTTTCTTCCGCTTTTGTTTCCTTGATTATTAATAATGTAAAGATTGCTTAAAAATTAGTTAATATTATTCTAACGTTGGCTTGCCTAGCAAGTGAAATGTTAGGCACCATCACGGTCCGAAGGTGGAAAATTCGGGTCGTGACAACACTTTTCCTCTGAAATGTGGCCGCACTCAAGATTGTTCGGTCCGCATTTTTCCTCTGCGGTCTGCACTTTTCCAAAAGTTCCAGAACAACATTAGAGTGCCGAAATGCCCGGACTCGCTCAAAACTCACCCAGAAGCTCACCGATCCACTCGGCATCCCGTTCAATTATACCAATCAGTCCTGTAACATAATACGGACTTACTCGGGGTCTCAAATCACATCAAATAACATCGAAATTACCATTCACACCTTGATTCGGACTTAAGAGTTTCAAACCTTTCCATTTACAAAACGTGTGCCGAAACATGTTAAATGAATCCGGAATGACTTCAAATTTGGCACACAAGTCATAAATGACATAACAGAGCTATTCCAATTTTTGGAATCGAATTCTGACCCCGATATCAAAAAGTCAAATCCGTCGTCAACTTTGGAAATCTTTAGCCTTTATATTTCTAGTTTCTGTTAAATGGCGATAACTTGAGTTAGGGACCTCCAAATTAAATTCTGAGCATACGCCCAAGTCCCAAATCACGATACAGGCCTACTGGAACCATCAAAACACTGATATGGGTTCGTTTTCCCAAAATGTTGACCAAAGTCAACTTAGTTGAGTTTTAAAGCTCTATTTCACATTTTAATCAATTTTTCAGATAAAAACTTTCTGAAAAATTATACGGACTGCGCACGTAAGTCGAGAAATAATAAATAGTGCTTTTCAAGGTATTAGAATACATAATTAATTATTAAATTTAAAGATGACCTTTTGGGTCATCACATTCTCCACCTCTAAAACAAACACTCGTCCTCGAACGGAATTAGAAAAGTACATGAGTTGGTAAAAAGGTGTGGATATTTACTCCACATGTCTGACTGGGACTCCCAGGTAGCTGTCTCTTTGATTGACCTCTCCATTGCACCCGAACTGAAGGATAACTCATAGACCTCAACTGTCGGACCTTCCTGCTATAATAGCTACCGGCTCCTCTTTGTAAGTTAAATCCTTGTCCAATTAGACTGAGCTGAAATCTAACAAATAGGACGAATCACCATGATATTTCTGGAGCATAGACACATGGAACACCGGATGAACCGCTGATAAACTAGGTGGTAATGCAAGCCTGTAGGCTACTTCACCCACCCTTTCAAGAATTTCGAAGGGTCCTATATACCTAGGGCTCAACTTGCCCTTCTTTCCGAACCTCATTATACCTTTCATAGGTGAAACCCAGAGCAATATTCTTTCTCTAACCATGAATGCAATATCACAAACTTTACGGTCGACATAACTCTTTTTCCTAGACTGAGCTATGCGAAGTCAATCCTGAATAAGTTTTACCTTATCCAAGGCATCCTGTACCAAATTGGTACCCAACAGTCGAGCCTCTCCCGGTTCAAACCAGCCAATTGGCGAATGACACCGTCTTTCGTATAATGCCTCATATGGAGCCATCTAAATGCTCGACTGGTAGCTGTTATTATAGGCAAACTCCGCAAGTGGCAAGAACTAGTCCCAAGAACCTCCAAAGTCTATAATACAAGCGCGAAGCATATCTTCCAATATCTGAATAGTGCGCTCTGACTATACGTCTATCTGTGGATGAAATATTGTACTCAACTCAACCCGCGTGCCTAACTCACGTACAACCCTCCAGAAGTGCAAAGTGAACTTCGTACCTCGATCAGAAATGATAGACACTGGAACACCATGGAGGCGGACAATCTCACGAATGTAAATTTCAGCTAACCGCTCTGAAGAATAGGTAACTGCCACTGGAATGAAATGTGCTGACTTGGTCAACCTGTTCACAATGACCCAAACTGCGTCACATTTTCTCTGAGTTCGTGGGAGCGCAACAACAAAATCCATAGTGATATACTTCCACTTCCACTTAGGAATGTCTAACTTCTGAAGCAAACCACCAGGTATCTGATGCTCGTACTTGACTTGTTGACAATTTAGACACCAAACTACATATGCAACTATATCCTTCTTCATTCTCCTCCACCAATAATGTTGTCATAAATCTTGATACATTTTGGCAGTACCCGGATTAATAGAATATCGAGAATTGTAGGACTTTTCAAGAATTAATTCATAAAGTCCATCCACATTAGGAACACAAATACGACCCTGCACACGCAGAACTCCATCATCTCCCATAGCAACCTACTTGGCACCACCGTGCCGCACAGTGTCATTGAGGACAAGCAAATGAGAATCATCATACTTTCGCTCTCTCATATACTCATATAAAGAAGTCTGAGTGACTGTACAAGCTAGAACCCAACTGGGCTCTGAAACATCCAACCTCACAAACTGATTGGCCAAATTCTGAACATCTGCAGCTAACGGCCTCTCACCAACCACAATATAGGCAAGGTTGCCCATACTCATAGCCTTTATACTCAATGCATCGGCCACCACATTGGCCTTTCTAGGGTGATACAAAATGGTGATATCATAGTCCTTCAACAGCTCTAACCATCTTCTTTCCCTCAAATTGAGATTTTTTTGTTTGAACAGATACTGTAGACTACGATGATCAATAAATACCTCACACGAGATACCGTAAAGGTAATGCCTCCAAATCTTTAGCGCATGAACAATGGCTGCCAATTCTAAGTCATGAACAGGATAATTCTTCTCGTGAACTTTCTCGTGAACTTTCAACTACCGCAACGCATATACAATCACCCTGCCATCTTGCATCAATACTGCACCAAGCCCAATGCGAGATGCATGACAATACACCGTATAAGATCTTGAACCTATGGGTAATGTAATACCAACACTGGCACTGTAATCAAAGCGGTCTTGAGCTTCTGAAAGCTAAACTCACACTCGTCTGACCATCTAAATGGGACACCCTTGTGGGTCAATCTGGTCTTAATAGTTGTTCATATTCAATTACAAAATTGTCAATTAATTTCATGTTAACAAAAATCTCATTGCAAACCTTCATAATTCTAATAACGAGATGCGAGACATGAAGACCTCATAATTATTTACCCGAATTAACGAGTGACATTTAACGCCACCTGGGTGGGAACCTACCTCGTAGGTTAAAGCTCAACAATTACAACACGAATTTGGCAAGTATGCACAGAGAAGTGCATACAAGAAATTTCAAATAAGCCTAACAGGCATGACTCCATATTATTGCTATAGTGCAAATTTAACTTCATAAGGGAGAACTTAAACACAAGAATTTTCCTCACAGGGATCTCGTCCTTATATAACTTCCACCGCCGCTCATAGCCCGATTTAAACATATCAGTTATGTTAAAATGCAAGAATCTCGTCCTTAGTTCTGAATCACAAGTAATATGCACATCGTGCCAATCGAAAATTTCCATTTTCTCCTTTTAAATAATTTTGGTTACACAAAATCACAACACATAATGAACCCCACACCGGTAGAGCATATAATTCATAATTTGTAATTAATTATCCGAAAATTACACCAAAACTTACCGAAATGAGTAACAGAAAGCCACCTTTAGCCTCGCAGGTCTTATTAGTGACCGACATGGAATGTTAGGCGTAGTTATATCCATAGAATCTCCCAACGGGAGTAAACACATAAGTAGATTATAGAATTATGAGGCTCACTCATAAGTGGCGCATAATAGGAGGACTCATCTTGATACTCAAAACTGAATCCAGTTAAGGAAGTTATTCTTTTATATTAAATCGAGGTCGTACCTGTAACGACACCATTTGATGTAGCGACCCCAGCCATAGCATATATATATATATATATATATATATATATATATATATCAACGGTTGGGCCTCCACCTCTAGGATACCTTCTACCCGTATGCCCTCCACCCCTAACTAATCATGTGGGTGGTGTAGTAACTACAATATGGCACGTAGCGTGAGTGCTCTGATGAAATATGTCTCTCCCAAGTCTGGGACAATTTTCTCATGATTTGCCTAGTATCACCGCATTCATAACAAATCATGATGTCTCTCCCGTTCACACCTTGATTCGGACTTAAGAGTTTCAAACTTTTCCATTTACAAAACTTGTGCTGAAACATGTTAAATGTATTCGGAATGACTTCAAATTTGGCACACAAGTCATAAATGGCATAACAGATCTATTTCAAGATTTGAAAACGGATTCCGACCTCAATATCAAAACGTCAAATCCGTGGTCAACTTTGGTTTTAAATTTTTAGTTTTCGTTAAATGGCCATAACTTGAGTTAGGGATCTCCAAATTAAATTCTGGGCATAGCCCAAGTCCCAAATCACGATACGGACCTACTGGAACCGTCAAAACACTGATATGGGTTCGTTTGCTCAAAATGTTGACTATAGTCAACTCAGTTGAGTTTTAAAGTTCTATTTCACATTTTAATCAATTTTCATATAAAAACTTTTTGGAAAAATATACGGACTGCGCATGCAAGTCGAGAAATGATAAATAGTGCTTTTCGAGGTCTTTGAACACGTAATAAATTATTAAATTTAAAGATGACCTTTTGGGTCATCATAGTGGATGACTTCGATCTTCTAGGATTTAGACGGTATTTCGTCTACATACACTTGAAAGGAGATGACGCTTGCACTCCCAGTTCGATTTATAGTTGGTTGAAGCCAACTAGGGTTTGATATCTCCGTCTCTTTTACCGACTCTGATTGCATGAGATCTTTTCTTTACTTTTCTATGTTTAGATTGATTGTTTTCCATATTTTGTTCGCTTAATCGACCACTGTATAAATACCCCCNCCCCAATCCCCTTAAACGGACCTTAATCACTATTATTCTCTCATATTCTCATTCACATGATACTATTCTGGATCTATTGCTCTTGGCCGGCTGAAAGCCAAGGCCATCGGAACCCTCTCTAATGACCTCCCTAGTGCGAGCACTGCTCGGGGCTCATTTAAGGCTCTTGTTAACTCTAACGCACTAGGATTTAGGTCTTTTGGTTGTTCTCTTTGCTGGTGATATTAGATATGTTTCTGACACTTAGCCTTCTCTTCTATTTTGTTTGTTGAATCTGCAAATTGGTGAGTGTCTTGACTTTTGCAATTCTATCCTCTTTTGCTTATTTCCAGCACTTCACATATCCATGTTGTTAGAACTAATATGACTCCAATATTGTGTTGTAATCATTGGCAATTATACTTGCATTGTAGCTATTCTGCAATTCTGAACCTCCTAGTGTTACAACCTGCCTAATTCTTTAAACTCTTATGTGTTCAGCTTGAATGACTTTGTATCTTTAAGTTTGATTTGTTGTTTTGCTATTTATTGTGAGTTTTTCTCATGTCTGGTTTTGGATTCTCGCACTGAAATCATCTCTTTCCCAGAATGTGCCTTAATGAACTTCTATTGATAATTCCTTTATGTGGACTATATTGTTTACCTACTTACATGAACCATATTTGTTGTCGCAATATTTTAAACAATCATGTTGCTTTGTTCTGGTGCTTGGTCAATCCTGCATTCTTTGGTATTGCTTATGCTTCTAGTTGAATCCCAATACATTTAGGTTACATGATTATGCATAGTCGACTGGCTTAAGTTCTGAGCCTGCCTATTCTATTTAACTTTAAGATAATATGTCTTCCTGCCATGACACCTTTGGACTTTGAGATCTTTGTGTTATACTCAGCATGATTAGGCTTCTCATCGATTGCTTGCTTGCCTGTTTGTCGTGTGTAATTGTTATTTCCTGACTATGACTTTTTCTGACCATTCATGACTTAGAATCATAGGTTTTAAAATCCTTTTAGGACAATGCTTTATTCTGAATTCATTCTGGAATAATTAGCATGTTCACCTCATATGTGCCCAGTATGTTTACCCTGTTAATGTAAAATGGCATGTCTCCTTAACTTTCCTAGTGTTATGTCTAACTTTAGCGTGGTGTCACATGCATAATGATGTAACCTATGTTGCATTTACCATGTTTCAAGTCTAGTCTATTGACTCTCCTAGTTTCATGTTCTTTGTTTAATCAATGTTGTCACTCTTGCTTTTGAAATGCCAATGTGTTTATGAATCCTGATATGAGGTATTGCTTTTGAACTATTTGTTTGGTTTCCATGTATGGTCTATTAATTTATTTGATAAATTGGTCAATATTGGGCTGGATATGAGTCCATGTGTGGCTTTGGGCCAAATGGGCATACTCTCCTGTTTTTGGGAAATGTTTGGATCCGCGCCTGCTATCCGAATGAAAGAGTCCACTGAACGCCCATACAGTGCTGGGGTTAACTCTTCTTAAGTCTGCCCTATTTGTTGGGCATGTAATAATCTTGGTTCTGTAATATTTGAAGTATATTTCTTTTCTTTCCTTTTTTATCTTTGGTCATGTAATATTTTGTAAACAAACGATGGGGGAGATTAGTGAAAAGGGCTGGGGTATCCTAATGCTTGCAGGAAAGGGTAGAAAACATTCATATAAGGGTGTATGTGTTCTATTTGCTATTTCGTTCAGCATGCCTTATATGTTATCTAGTTTAGTGTGTTGCACACTAATAGAAAGCATACCTATAGCAATCACGCACACACTTCATTTAACTTGTTAAAACATGTTGGATCAAGTAATTACGATAACACATATTTTGCTAATGTCCACCTATATACTATGTCTGTAGGGTTTCCATTAATTAATCAATCAACTACTTCTATTGCTCTTAGCACGCCACTCCTTTAGATATCATGACTATAGGATCTTAATCAATCAATCGACTACTTCCGTTACTTTCATTATACCGCCCTGCCTAGATGACATGACTATAGGGATGAAGTATTATAAAATCAAGTTCAATTGTCAATCCTGCCTATGGGATATTACCACTCATCTGGAAAGTGTTTATGAAGTCAAACGTCGTTAATTCGGGGAGTTCAAATAGTTTTACCACCTCACTGCATAAGCAATCTTGAGATCATGCCTATAGGAACTTTTTTTAATGCCTATAATTTGCGAATTCATTTGTGAGAAACAATAATGATGTTTGTTTAATGCTGGAGATCAGAATCACCTAGCAATTATCCCTATAGGATTGGACAACTCTAATGCATCTTAATTCCCTAAAATATGTACTTCCTAAACTGCCCGCGTGCATTTGATGTTTATGTGTGGAGGTTAACTTTAACCATTTCTTGCATTTATGTGTAGTCCTATATGTTTTGCATGCGCGCTGGTTTTCTTATTTTTAAGCATCCTAAGTGAAGTCTAGAACCCAAATAGAGGTTCAAAGCCTCTTGTACCATAGGTATGGGACGGGTAGTGCACACATAGGGTACGACCTAGAATTGAATTAGAGCGCCTTTAGATAAACAACTTTAATATAGTAATCGGGTAGCAAGAGATGATAGTATGTGCTCGCTGAATAATATGAGCAACCCGTACCTCAAGGGAGTTGTGAAATATTATTTATGTTGTACGGGGTGATCCTTTAGGCTAAAACACTTAGGACTTCCTCCCTTTTCTTTATGTATTTGTTATTTACACTCAGTCATTTAACATAGATCAATGTAGTCGTATCCTTATAGTCATTAAGATTTATGCCGATTCTCATATGTCCTAATAAGACTGTTTGACTTCTAAATTTCACTTTATTTATTTGATCACCTAGTCTAATTACGTAATCCACATAATTTAAAGTTCAGCCGGGACCAATAGTTGTGGACCTCGAAGAGTGCCTAACACCTTCTCTTTGAGGTAATTTGAGCCCTTACCTGATCTTTGGTGACATGGACTAGTCAAACAGAGTTATTTGCAAATAGGTGTCCTAATGTACCTCAAAATCATTAGGTAGCAACTCTTCTCTTTTAATACCCATTTACTAGAGTTGTCACATGTCGAAACCTGCTTTTGCGAGAAAATATGGCGCGATATTGTTTAGCTCATGCTTGACCTTGCTTTGATCCTCCTTTAGGATTCTTACATGCTCATCCCTTTTATACAACTCATATTTCATTTTACCTACTTTTCTTCTAGAGTGAGTTGTGTATGGTCAGTTGTCTTTTTACCTGTTCCTAATTTTAGTTTTAGATTTTCCGATCTAAGGTCTAGGAAAGTTGAGTCAAGTGCATAAACCTGTTTCTTCAACATAGTATTTTCATTTATAGTTTCACTAACCCTAAGTTCCAGGTTTTTGCACTTAACCTTCAAAATCGCACATTCTTTAGACAATTGTTCCTTTTCATTATTTACATCCTAAGATTCATCAATTAGTTCTACAAGTAACTCAGATAACCTTTCTTTAGACAGCAATTTAATCTTGTCTTTGAGATGAATTACACTTACCTCGGTTTTGTTCATCAGATTCTCTGATGGCCATAAGTTCTTGTTCATCCTTATCATCATCATCTGAGCTTTCATCTAAGGTTTTTCTCCAAGCAGCGACCATAGCCTTGGTTGATCATTTGCTGTTGCTTTTCTTGGGTTGAACTTGTTCCTTCATTCAGCTCTTTCCTTATTCCATTCAATTTTCCATAAAGGACAGTTCTTGATATGGTGATAAGTCTTTCCACACTTATAGCAGCCATCATTGGTTTGCTTATCAGGAGCTTTTGACTTGTTATAGTTTCCACTTCTTGAAGAAACTTTACCTCTCCTCAGGTACTTCTTGAAGTCCTTGATGATCATATCCATTTCATCATCTTCTAGATCAGAACCTTCAGTGATTCTGAGTGACAAGCTCCTATTCTTCTTAGGTACATCCATTTTTATGGTTTGTCTCCTATGTTCATAGGCAGTGAGATTTTCAATTAATTCATCTAGTGGGAGAGTGGAAATATTCTTTGATTCCTGAATGGTAGTGATTTTGCTCTCTTAAGTGATAGGCAAAACCCTAGTCAGTATCTTCTCGACTCTATCTTCTTCAAGAATAATCCTTCCAAGAGACTTTAGTTCGTTTGTCGGTGTAGTGAACCTTGTGTACATCTCTTCAATAGTTTCTCCTTCGCATAGAAAAGTTCTCATATTGAGAATACAATAGAGCTCCTCTGGATCTCTTCACCTGAGGTGTTCCTTTATGAGCCACTTGCAATGTGTCCCAAATTTGCTTATCTGTGGTACAACTTTGGATTCTGTTGTACTCATCTGGACCAAGTCCACAAATAAGCCATTTTTTGGCTTTAGAATTCTTCTCCCATTTCATCAAGTCCTCAATAGTGGAATCCGCTCTTGTGTTTAGCACCTCTACTCCTTCAATATTTATGTTCAAGGTAGTCAATGGACTATCGATGATAATGTCCCATAGCTCATAGTCCTCTCTTATAATGTGATCTCTCATCCTGTTTTTCCATCAAGAGTAGTACAGGTCATTAAAGAGTGGTGGCCTAGCAGTGAATTGCCCTTCCTAGTTTCCAGGTGGTGCACTCATGCAGATCTTATCCTAAGGTGTAAGCCTCTTCAAGGAGAACTTGCTTTGATACTAATTGATGTTTTATACATCAATGCCACACAAAAGGGGAGTTATTTGTGTGGTGTACAATTTTCGCTTGCACTTATTATAGAAGGACTCGGTTCTTCTATGTGTGCCTTATACTACTGTTGCGGAAAAAGTAAATGCGAAAAGTAAAGAACACAAGTATTTTTACGTGAAAAACACCCGGCTCAAAAGATGAAAAAACCACTACCTACTACTCAGTAGGATTTTCTCCAACACTTCACTAAATCACTAAGTCGAAACAACATTTACAAAACTCTTTGTAAAGCTAGGATTACCTCTAATCCCGTTGTGGCAACCAACCTCTAACTGTTGCGACAACTTCCAGTTAACTCTAACTTGAATACTCAGAGTACCTAATACAATTGCCTCTAGATAATGTTAAAAGGTATAATTTGAAAAGCCCTACTACAATTGAACTAGAATAAAAGATAGACACTTGGAACCGATTGTTCTTTCTGGTTCATGTAACTTCAGATTCGCACACTTGACTCACACAAGAATTGCTTGCAAAATACCTTGATATTTTGCTCTCAACTCAAGTTTAACTTCAGCGTTTGTGCGTCCCTGTAGAATGAGAACATCTTGCAATATATAGAGTTAGTAAAATAGGAAATAACTAAAGTTCTAATGCTATACTCTTCCATGGTGAAAGAGTTCTAGTTATCTTCGACTTCTAACTCCTTCCTTATCTAGGATAGAATTCTCTCGAGTAAGGAGTCCTTCTCCTTATCATTTATGCAATCTTTTCGTTCAGTAGATATCAGCTATAATCGCTTAAGCTTATCTCTTTCATGCCCATGCCTTGTGCTTGAATATGCCCGTGTTTGTGTTCATTGTGTATGGACTTGGTTCATGCTTTGAGTTCCTTTGTCAATCATCAAAATAAACTTCACTTGGGCCAACACCGTATCACCTTATCTCGTTGTTGTTACCAATTATTATTTCTTCTTATTTTCCTTTTTTATTGAGTCGGTGGTCTATCAGAAACATTCTCTCTATCTTCACAATGTAGGGATAGGGTCTGTGTACACTCTACCCTTCCCACACCCCACAACACAATGTGCGATTACACTTGGTTTATTATTTTTGGTGTTGTTTCTTTGTTGTTCGTTGATGTGGAAATGATGTCGTCTTTGGTATTTCTCTAAGTATTATTGTGAACAATGCGATAGCCTTAAGCTAAAAGCTTAGACAAAGAGAGGAAAATATGATCTATTCTCTTTACAAAGACAAATTAAAAATGACTTGAGGAAGAAAGGGTGCACGGTCAAGATGCCCCCGCTAATGAGCGTGAGTACAATATAAATTGCACTCGGTATGAACAACACATTCCTCCGCACATAGAATGGGACAAGAAGTACTTAAAGGAAACAATATGCGATAGAGATGCAATTCTTCAAATCATTTAGAAACATTTTTTAATCATAAACGTTTATGAAATCAATCATGTATGTAGAGAGCTTAAACGTGTACCACAAAACCTTTCATGGCATAACGTATCATTTTCTTTAATTGGGGAATTCATAAAGTCACTGACACATGTGATAGTGCACCATACGTATGGCATAGCACTCCATTGTCACCCGATCGATTGGTTATTTCACTATTATGCCACACGAATCTGACATACATTGCTAGAATTAAAATACTACTTTCGCAAGATTACCAATTATTAGATATGAACCTCCATACAAGGTCTACCCATGTTTTAGCAAAGCCAAACCTCCTCAACACAGCAAGAATGAAATCTCAATCCATCCTTTCATATGCTTTAACCTTATCAAGTTTTTGAAATTGTTAATGTAATTACAGAGAAATGCAGTTGACTTTACAGAGATAGAAGAAAGAAGAAGACATAGAGGAGGAAGGAGATAATCTTCTGTTATTCATCTTAAAGAAGAAATGAGATTACAAGTCCTATATATAAAGTCTATAATTACTGAGATAGGAATTATCTAATACTTAACATCCTAACTAACTTATTAACACTAACAAATACAATAAGTAATGATTAAAGTAACCCCTTCTTCCTTGTTATGTAATACCTTTTTCTACACTCCCCCTCAAGCTAGGTAGTGCAAAAACATTGTAAACTCCTAGCTTGGAACTAAGGTATTCATGTTGGACTTTGTTGAGCCCTTTAGTTAAGAGGTATGTTGGTTGTTCTTTGGTTGGAATGTACTTAGTTGTAATCAGTCCTTGTAGTATTTTTTTTTCTCGAATGAAGTGACGATCAATTTTGATGTGTTTGATTCTCTTATGATATACTGGATTGGCTGCAATCTACATAGCAGCTTTACTATCACTGTAAATATCAATAGGTAGTTTGATCTGAAAATCAACTTATTTTAGTAAGACAATCATCCAGATTAGTTCTGCAACTTTGGCAACAATACTTCTATATTCAGCTTCTGCTGAGCTTCTTGATACAGTTGTTTGCTTCTTAGATTTTCAGGAAACTAAAGAATCTCCCAAGTTTAATCATATAACATGTAACCGATTTTCTTGTATGTGGGCAGGAAGCCCAATCAGCATTACAAAATCCCATGACTGTATTGTTGATGTTACTAGATAGTAGAATACCTTGGCCATGCTGTTTTATCAGATATCTTACAATTCTAAGTGCAGCTTCCATGTGAGGCTTTTCAGGATTTTTAAGGAACTGACTGAGAGTCTGAATACTAAAAGATATATCAGGCCGAGTCATGGTAATGTATATCAACTTACCTATCAATCTTTGATAAGGAGTGTGATCCTCCAGTTCTTTATCATCGGTGAATGTGTCTGATTCAAACATCTTGATATAATCATCATATTCCTTTGTTGTGAGCTTTATATTGTAATCTAGAGGTGTGATAGCAGGTTTAGTAGCTCCTAGTCCAATTTCAGAAATAAGCTCTAGTGCATACTTCCTTTGGTGCATTAGGATTCCTTGCTTGGACCTGGCAAATTCAATGCCTAAGAAATACTTTAGCTCACCTAAGTCTTTCATTTTGAAAGCCTTCTGTAGAGCATTTTTGGTATTTTGTATCAAGTTAAGACTATCTCCTGTGATAAGCATATCATCAAAATACACTAACATATTAGTGATGCCTTCTGAAGTCTTCGTGAAGTAAAGAGAATGATCAAACTAACTTTTCTAAAATGCATACCCCAATAAGGCTTCTGTTAACTTGGCAGTCCATTGTCTCGGAGCCTGTTTCAAACTATATAAGGATTTAACAAGTCAACATACTGATTTTTTCTCCCCCTGACTGGTAAATCCTTGTGGCATTTGCATATAAATTTTATCATAGAGATACCCTTGTAGAAAGGCATTTTATACATTCATTTGATGTATAGGCCATTGTTTTTGGGAAGCAATAGCAAGTATTATTCTGACTGTCTTCATTTTAACTACTAAGCTAAAAGTTTCTTGATAATCAATGCCCTCTTGTTGGCTAAATCCCTTTGCTACCAACCTGGCTTTGAATCTTTTAATTTCTCTTGAAGCTTTGTACTTAATCTTATAGATCCATTTGCATCCTATTGTATGTTTGCCTTTTGGTAGGTTGACTATGTTCCATGTATGGTTGTCTTGTAATTCTTTAATTTCAGCTTTCATTGCTTCTATTCATCTAGGATCCTTGATAGCCTTTGAGTAGGTTGTAGGCTCTATGGTTGAAGAGATAGTTGTAGTGTAAGCTTGATATTTAGGTGATATATTATCATATATAATATATTTAGACAATGCAGAGGGTGTGTGTTGATGAATATTTAGAGAGACAAAGTCTCTGAGCCAAAGAGGTGGGCCTTTTTTCCCTTTGTGGCTTTTTGAGCTCATCCTGATCTGTTGAGGCTATAGTGGTAGGAGGTGGTTGAATAGAAGATTACATAGTTGGTGGTTGAAGCTCAGTGGTTTTATCCAACTGACTTAACTCATTTGTTGATCCATGAGTTATATTCTGAATTAAATTCAGCTGGTTGGTCAAAGAATTCAGGAGTAGCAGCATCATGATTCTCAGTTCTTTTAGTGATTCTCTGATTTAGAGTTGTAGATGGTTGACCACTTGTTTCATAGAACAATTTGTGGAAATTGTTGTCTTGAGTGAATATAGTGGTAGATGTTCTTTGATTTTGTTTGAATGGGATTATATCTTCCCTGAAACTAACATCTCTACTTACAAGAAAGGATCTGTTTTCTAGATCATATAGTATGTATCCCTTATGTTCAGCTGCATGTCCCATATGTAGTATCATTTTTTATCTGGGCATCATTTTGTCATGTTTCTGGACTATCTTTACATAAACTAGACATCTCAGTACTCTTAGATGAGTTAGAGTAGGCTTTTTTCCAAACAGCCTCTCATAAGGTGTTTGATTGTTTATAACTATGCTTGGTAGTTTATTGATCAAGTAAACTACAGCTAACACACAATGCCCCCAGAATCTGAGTGGTATGTTTGCTTGAAATCTGACTGCCCTTGTGACTTCGAGGATATGCTTGTACTTACTCTCTGGAACTTCATTTTGTTGAGGTGTATAAGCACAGGTTTTTTGATGAATAAGTCCTAGATTATTAAACATGGTTTCACATATTGAATTTATAAATTTAGTAACATTATATGTTCTGATTACTTTGATTAGCTTATCAAATTGGGTTCTGACAAATGCAATGAACTTCTGTAGCATTGTGTTTATATCAGACTTCAATTTTAACAGATATATCCAAGTAAATCTAGTGTAGTCTCAACCACTGTTAAGAAATATTTGTTTCCATCAGTTCTAGGTAGTTTGTAAGGCCCCCATAAATAAACATGTATTAATTCAAAACAAATAAAAAGTTTTTGTATTAATGATTGGAAAAGAAAGTCTTGTTTGTTTTGATACATGGACACACAGTACATTTATCTACTCTTTCAGCTATACTTCAGTCTTTACATATAGTAATTTCTTGAGTACTAAGGCTGATACATGTCAAAATATTTTATGTCATAGATCTATGTCTTCATCTGTCTTGAGTTCAATGATAACTGGAAGTTCTTTTGCTGCTAACATGACTGCATCACTGGTTCTAACTGGTTGACTATTTTCACTTAGAATGTATAATCCATTGTCTTCTCTACCAATCGCTCTCACCTGTCCATTAGGTAAGAACACTTTTTTTGGATATTCTGGTTGCATAATTGAGGTTTTATTTAATAGACTTAAGTCAGCTACCGTATCATTGGTAGCACCAGTGTCGATTATCCACTCTTGTAGACTAGTAGAAGCTAAACAAGCAGTGCTAATACCTACTGCATTAGCTATAGAAGCAGTCTCGGAACCATTAACACCTAAAGCTTTATCCAATATCTGTAGGATTTGTTCATACTGTTCTTTTGAAAAAGTGCCACTTGTTATTGGAGGCAACCCTTGTACATTCAGTTGAGTAGTAGGTCTTTGTCCCATATTATAATTGAGCTTTCCTGTGTTTGAATTTGTATACATTGGCATCTGGTTAAATGAATTTTCTGATGCTTGAAATTGATTTGCCTTGGAGTTGACATCAGTTGAACCATTGTAACTTGTATTCCTGATGTATGCATTGTTATCAGTCAACACATTGTAGATTGCATTTCCAACTCCCCCTTCCTTTCTATTCTTGAATTCAGGGGGATACCACACAATGTTATAGCAATTTTCTTTGCTATGCCCTTTTATTTTGCAGAAATCACATTGGATATTATAGTTCTTCTTGAACTTCTGATATTCTCCATGTCCAGTTCTGGTATACATAGCCACATCATAATGATTTGCAGACATGGATGGATTTGCACCCAATAGTCATGACGCATCATCAATAGACTTTTGGTTTTCATCACTGATGATTAAGGCATATGCTTGATTAATAGTTGGTGTACGACTCATCATCAATATCTGACTCCTAGCTTGATTGTACGAATCATTTAACCCCATCAAAAATTAAAACAATTTTAGTTTCTGTAACTGCACTATAAAGTCCTTGGACTTTGCACAATCACACCCAAGAGCAGGGACTAAGGTTTCGAATTCTTCCCACAAATCTTTGAGTTTTGAGAAGTACATAGAAACAGAAGTTGTCCCTTGACTTAGAGTAGAAATTTCTTTAATGCAAATTGAATGATCTAGATCCATCTACTTTGTTAAATCGTTCATGCAAGTCATTCTACACTGCATGGGCACTAGACTCATACATAATGCCACCAAGAAGGCCACTCGCAATGGAATTCATAATCCAAGATAACACAATAGCATTTACTCTTTCCCAGTGATTCCAAACACATTTTGGGATTTTTTCTTTAGAACACGACCCATCAACTAACCCTAATTTGTTCCTACCCAGAAGTGCTACCTTCATAGAACGATACCAGATAGAGTAATTTTTTATACCTGTTAATTGAAGGAAACAATGGATGGCTGTAGTCAATTCCTGGGGCTTAGTTCAAATTGCATCCTTGGGTTGTACCCGCATCATATGAAGTTTAACTCATATATGAGGGTGTCAATCCTCAATAGACATTGATGACAAAGAATTTCAAGAACACACTTGCAGAAAACAATAGAGAAGAACTAATTTTTGAGGAAGAACTAATTAATGCAATTACAGAGAAATGCAGTAGACTTTATAGAGATAGAAGAAAGAAGAAGACATAGAGGAGGAAGGATATGATCTTCTGTTATTCATCTTATATAAGAAATGAGAGTACATGTCCTATATATAAAGCCTATTGTTACTTGGATAGGAATTAACTAATACTTAATATCCTAACTAACTTATAACTAACTTATTAACACTAACAGATACAATAAGTAATGACTAAAGTAACCCCTTCTTCCTTGTTATGTAATACCTTTTTCTGCAGTTTTAGAACCATATTTCCTACATTGTTCCCTCTCTTGATCCCATTAAACATCTCTTAAGCTAAAAGACATTGGAGTCGAATTTAATGATCATCATTGACAAAAAGGCATTGGAGTGATTGACTGCTTCTGATCCTTAGTGATCCACTGTCCTTCTTGATTCATAATCCTGTGTACAGAAAGTTTTCTCTTTCTCTCACTTATGAGAATATGGAAGTACTTTCTATTGGCATTACCCTTTTCTAACCATCTGCTGTCAACCTTATGTTTTAGATTAGCTTCTTCAGCTTTAAGTCATCTGTGTTGTGAAGCATCTCCTTGTCTCATTAGCACATTAGAGGATGGGCTATTTGCATGGCTTTTACCTTGGCTCTAGCAACAGGACCAAGATCAACTGTGTTAACCTTGTTTTGGCCCCTTTTGTTGTTTCTTGGAGATGGATTTTTTTTCAAGATTAACTCATTTGTAACCTAAGTTAAAGTATTTTCATCTTCTTGTCCACTCCCACTATCATTTCCTTTTGTCAAATCCAGAGGAACTATTCCCTTGATATTAGAAATGTCTACATTGGAATTCAGAGATGATACCGTATTATTAGAGTAAATTTCATAGATGGTCATTCAGCTTTGGGTTAGTTACGCAAAAGTCACTTTTTTTTTGTTACGTAAAATTCATTCAACTTTATGTTCATTACCTAAAAGTCAATTTTCTTTATTTTATTACACAAAAATCATTTCATTATGCTCTAGTTATCATGATAATCACTTTGACAAGATTTTATAAAGCTACCACTTGAAAAGTCTATTACGCCTTTGACGTTATAATACTCCCATTTATGTAATACATTATATAATATATAATATATTTTTACCTAAATATTTAACTTATAATTAAAATAATTTTATATTATTTTATTTATTATTTTTATAATATGCTAGTGCGTTTAATATTTCCATGATACTAAATTTGTTTAATCTTATTCGAGCATGAACATATTTTTAAATAGGAAAATGACAAAAAAATATTTATTTGAAATAAAAAAAACATATTTGTTTAACAAATGATAATATTTATAGTCAGTAAAATGTTTAATTATTTTTAAAAGATATTTGAGTTTAATGTTAAATTTTAAGCTTTATCTATTGATATTATTTATTTGAAACTGTTAATATGATGTGTGATTTTACTAAATGTGGGTATTTTATTTATTGTATTAACGAATATGACTTGACTGATAAATCTATGAGCTTTGATTTTATAATTTTTATTAAAAATATTTCATTAGGCGTGGTTAAGAACGTTGACTTGAGATTTGTTCATAGTAAAGTTACTGACAAATTTAATAACACTACCAATATATTGAAAATAAACGTTAAGGAAAAATTAAATGTACGAATATATTATACAAATAATAAATAAAATAATATTAAGTTATTTTAGTTATAAATAAAATACATATGTAAAAATATATTATATAGTATATAATATATAAGGTATTATATAAATATGAGAATCTATACAATATCAATGGCCATAATAGACTTTTCAAGTAAAAATATTAAAAAATCTGGTCAAGGTGACTTTTATGACAACTAGAGCAAAGTAATGAATACAAAATTGAGTGATTTTTACGTAACAAAAAAGGAAAGTGACTTTAGGTGACAAACACAAAGTTGAATGACCATCAATAAAATTTACTCCGCATCATTATAGGCCCTTCTAAAGTCTGCTTCTCATACCATTTCCTTGAGATTGAACAAGACTCCACAGATGAACCCCGATCTATATCTCAACAGGAACGATATCTCTATTTTTTACTATTGAAAAAAACGTTCTACTTGTAGATGAGGTTAAAATATGTGTAGACTGGCCATTCCCCCCTAACCTCCTCAATGATAATATCCAAGGGCGGATAGGGGGCGGAAGGGTATTCACCCGAACCGCTTTCGCCGAAAAGTTACACTGTATATAAAAGGCAAAATCTGTTTTTACCTTTATATATTATGTTTTGAATTCTCTTAACATAGCCCAAAAATATAGTTTTGAGGTCAAGGGGATTCAAAACCTTAGTAAGGCCATTGATTCTATTCCCACAAGCTACAGCCTTTCTAACTTTTATTTTTGGAACCCTCTTGACGGTAATTCTACCTCCACCACTAATAATATCCCCATTGTAGGTGATGGGCTAGTAGAGACAAGATGTCCCTTTCTAAGTTCATTGCTATTGGATTCTACAGTAGTATCCTTCTAGAGAATTAAAACAAGGGGATCCTTTGTCCCCTTACATTATTTATTATTGGTGTTGAGGTGTTGTCTAGGAGACTTAACAGTCTTATAAATTCTAATACATACTCTAGATTTACCATACATAGAATGGGCCACAACTTACACATCTTGCATATGCGGATGATGCAATTATCTTCACATCTGCTTATGGAGTTCCTGGTTTATTTAATCAAGAACTGAATAACTATAACGAATGCTTTTGTAGAACTAAGTCAAAGAGTTCAGAGGATCATTAGGTATAGGCCAGCTAAATTCCCATTACTTACCTAGGGTGCGCATTGTATGTTGGGAGGAAGAAAATATTATATTTTGGAGACTGTGTCATAAAGATTGTGTAGGAGACAACAGGTGGTAGAGCTATGTTGATAAAGCATGTCCCAATAGTCCCAACCTCTGCATCTATTGGAAGCTCTGAGACCACCTAAAATCATTTTCAAGAAGATTGAAGGATGTTTTGCTAGATTATTTTGGAGTACTATTGTTGGTAAATTAAGATACCATTGAAGCTCATGTGATTTTTTCTTATATATCGAGTCACAAATAGGCAAGGAAGCATTATCCAAGCGTTTGTCTTTTATTCTAGTTCAAATTGTAGTAGGTGTTTCAAGTTGTACCTTTAAGCTTTATCTAGAAGCAATTGTATTAGGTTCTCTGAGTATTCAAGTTAGGGTTAACTTGAAGTTGTTGCAATAGTTAGAGGCTGGTTGCCACAACGGTATTAGAGTTAATCCTTAGATTTACAAAGAGTTTTGTAGATACTGTTTTGGCTCATTGACTTAGTGAAGTGTTGGGGAAAATCCTACTGAGTAGTAGGTCATGGTTTTTTCACATTTTGAGCTGGATGTTTTCCACGTAAAATACTTGTGTTCTTTACTTTCTGCATTTACTATTTTCGCAACAGTAGTATAAGGAACACATAGAAGAACCAGGTCCTTCTATAATCACTGCACGCGAAAATTGAACACCACACATATCATCCCCCATCCCCCTCTTGTGTGGCATTCAAGTATAAAACATCAATTGGTATCAGAGAAGGTTCTCCTTGAAGAGGATTTCACCTTAGAGGAAAATCAATATGAGTGCACCACCTCGAAACTTGGAAGGACAATCCACTG
The DNA here is from genome assembly GCA_000715115.1 of Nicotiana otophora. Taxonomy (NCBI): domain Eukaryota; kingdom Viridiplantae; phylum Streptophyta; class Magnoliopsida; order Solanales; family Solanaceae; genus Nicotiana; species Nicotiana otophora. Next base: position 36,912 of record AWOL01S0044307.1, on the reverse strand, counting down.
CTAGGCCATCATTCTTTAATGGCCAGTACTACTCTTGGTGGAAAAACAGGAAGAGAGATCACATCATAGGAGAGGACTATGAGCTATTGGACATTGTCACTGATGGTCCACTGGCTACCTTGAAGAAAAATATTGAAGGAGTAGATGTGCCAAAGGCAAGAGCGAATTGCACTAGTGAGGATTTGAAGAAATGGGAGAAGAATGCTAAAGCCAAGAAATGACTTGTATGTGGACTTGGTCCAGCTGAGTACAGCAGAATCTAAAGTTGTACCGCTGCTAAGCAAATTTGGGACACTCTGCAAGTGGCTCATGAAGGAACACATCGGGTAAAGAGATCCAGAGGAACTATATTGTATTCTCAATATGAGAACTTTACTATGAAGGAAGGAGAAACTATTCAAGAGATGTACACAAGGTTCACTACTTTGACAAATGAGCTAAAGTCTCTTGGAAAGATTATTCCTGAAGAAGATAGAGTCGAGAAGATACTAACAAGGGTTTTGCCTATCACTTGGGAGAGCAAAAATACTGCCATTCAGGAATCAAAGAACATTGCCACTCTCACGCCGGATGAATTAATTGAAAATCTTACTGCCTATGAACTTAGCAGACAAACCATGAAAATGGATGTACCTAAGAAAGAAAGGAGATTGGCACTTAGAATCACTGAAGGATCTGATCTAGAAGGTGATGAAATGGCTATGATCACCAAGGACTTCAAGAAGTGCCTGAGGAGAGGAAAAGGTTCTTCAAGAAGTGGAAGCTATAGCAAGTCAAACGCTCCAGAGAAGCAAACCAATGATGGCTGCTACAAGTGTGGAAAGACTGATCACCACACTAAGAACTGTCCTTTATGGGAGATTGAATGGAAGAAGGAAAGAGCTGAACGAAGGAACAGGAAGAAGAAACAGGTTCAACCTAAGAAAAGCAACAACAAAGAATCAACCAAGGCTATGGTCGTTGCTTGGGGAGAAGGCTCAGATGAAAGCTCATATGATGATGATGAGGATGAACAAGCACTTATGGCCATCAGAGAATCTGATGAACAAAACCGTGTAAATCATGTCAAAGACAAAATTAAATTGTTGTCTAAAGAAAGGTTATCTGAGTTACTTCTAGAACTAATTGATGAATCTGAGTATGTAAACAATGAAAAGGAATAGTTGTCTAAAGAATGTGTGAAAGAAAAAGTAGGAAAAATAAAAGATGAGTTGTATAAAAGGGACGAGCAGGTAAGAATCCTAAAGGAGGATCTAAACAAGGTCAAGCATGAGCTAGACAGAACTTGTAAATGGAACAGGTCCTATGATGCACTTTCTTGGATACATGAATAACAAAGTAGCAACAGAAGAGGATTCAGCTTTGTGAACCTGGCACCTAAGTGCGATCCCAAAAGAAAGTACATCACACTTCCTGAGCACAAGATTTGCACACACTGTGCTAAAACGGGTCACTATAAAAGTGAATGCACTACAAAAGAAAAGGCAAGTCAAATGAACAATGAATTTGTTCAAGGGAATAATAGGTTACCAAATTGGGCTAAAAAGAATTTTATTCATCATTTTGCCGATAAAAAGGGACCCAAACTAGTTTGGCTTCCTAAGACTAACCCCTAATTTCCTTTTGCAGGTCCAAGTGAAGGGGAGCAGCCAAATATGGTACATGGATAGTGGTTGCTCAAAGCACATGATAGGAAACAAGAACCAGTTCCTTTCACTTGAGGACCTTAAAGGAGGTAATGTTTCCTTTGGAAATGGGAAGAAAGGTAAGATCATTGGGGTTGGAAAGATAGGTAAGACTGATTCTCACTCTATTGAGAATGTCTACTTGATAGATAAATTGCAGTATAGTCTAATAAGTATATCACAATTGTGTGATAGAGGTAACATGACAGCATTCACCTCTACAAAATGCTTGGTGATTAATCTTACCACTGACAAGATAATTTTGTAGGGAAAAAGAGTGAACATCATATATGTTGTAGATCTGTCCACACTTTCAGATAATGAACTCACTTGCTTAAGTGTGTTGGATAATGATCCCCTCATTTGGCACAAGAGACTCGGACATGCCAGTCTAAGTCAACTCAATAAACTAGTCTCCAAGAATTTGGTGCTAGGGCTACCTAACATTAAGTTCAAGGAAGATAAAGTTTGTGAGGCCTGTGTAAGGGGAAAGCAGGTAAGATTCTCTTTCAAAAGCAAGAAAGTTGTAATTACCACCAGGATGATGGAACTGATCCATATGGATCGGTGTGGACCAATGAGAACATTAAGCAGAAGTGGTAAGAGATGTGTGATGGTGCTTGTTGATGATTGCTCAAGGTTTACTTGGACACTTGTTTTAACATCTAAAGATGAAGCATTTGACATGTTCACTTCTTTTGTTAGAAACACTCAGAAACAACTAGGTAATCAACTTGCATCAATTAGGTCTGATCATGATACTAAATTTGAGAATGCTAAATTTGCCGAATTTTGTGATGAGCATGGCATAGATCATAATTTTTCTTATTCTAGGACTCCACAAAAAATGGAGCAGTTGAAAGAAAGAATAGGACATTGGAAGAAATGGCTAGGACTATACTTCTTTCTAGTGAACTGCCCCATAGTTTCTGGGCAGAAGCTGTGAACACTGCATGTTACATCATAAATAGATGCATTACTAGACCTCTTGTAGAGAAGACTCCCTATGAGTTACTTAAAGGTAGAAAGCCAAATATATCTCATCTTAGGTCATTTGGATGCAAGTGTTTTATGTACAATAATGGTAAAGACTCCCTAGGTAAGTTTGATCCCAGAAGTTATTAGGGGGTATTCTTGGGATATTCATCATATAGTAAAGCTTTTAAGATCTATAACAAAATAACTATGTGTGTAGAAGAAAGTGTACGTGTGGTTTTTGATGAAACTAACATTCTTTATGAGAGGCGGGAACATAATGATGAAACAATTGAGCTGGTAAGAAACTCAAATGAAACCACAGCCCAGACTGAAGCTACACCAGAGGAAGGAACATGTGATGGAACAGGTCCTTCCACACAGGGCAACTTGACAAGGGGAACTGAACAAAGAGGAAGTGATCCTCAAACCTCGAGGAAAACTGTCCATGAACCTGTTCCTCAGCAACAAAACATTGAAGGAACACCTAGGGGAAACCAACTGGTTGTGAAACCTTACAAGTATCAAAGTTCTCATCCCATTGAGAACATAATTACTGATCCAACTTCTAGAATCAAAACCTGATCTTCTTTGAAGAATCTTTGTGCTTTTGATTCTTTCCTATCTCTTATTGAACATAAAAATGTTGTTGAGGCTTTGCAGGATGCAGACTAGGTGAATGCAATACAAGATGAAATCAACCAATTTGAGAGAAGTCAAGTTTGGAATCTAGTACCAAGACCTAAGGACAAATCAGTAATTGGCACAAAATGGGTCTTCAGAAACAAACTTGATGAAGATGGAACAGTTACAAGGAACAAGGCAAGATTGGTCGTTCAAGGATATAGTCAAGAGGAAGGCATAGACTATGATGAGACCTTTGCTCCAGTTGCAAGATTGGAAGCAATTAGACTCCTTATAGCCTTTGCTGCTTACATGGAATTCACTTTCCATCTTATAGATGTCAAGAGTGCCTTCCTCAATGGCTATCTAAAGGAATAAGTGTTTGTCAAGCAACCCCCAGGCTTTGAAAGCAAGGAATGTCCTGATCATTCGTACAAGCTTGACAAAGCACTTTGTGGGATCAAGCAGGCTTCAGGAGCATGGTATAAAAGATTATCAAAATTCCTGCTTGAGCATGGCTAAAAGAGAGGTAAAATTTACAATACTTTATTCTTGAAAGAAAAAGGAAAGATCTCTTCATAGTTCATATATATGTTCATGATATAATCTTTGGAGCTACTACTCATAAGTTAAGTAAAGAATTTTCTAAACTAATGGGGAGTGAATTTGAAATGAGTATGATGGGTGAGCTTAATTTCTTTTTAGGCTTACAAATTAAACAAAATTCAAATGAAACTATGATCCATCAGTAGAAGTATGTGAAAGAGTTGCTTAAAAGGTTTAAAATGAAAGATTCCAAAGAAATTGACACTCCTATAGTAACAGCCACAAAATTCGATATAGATAAACCCGGTTCATATGTTGATCAGAAGTTGTATAGGGAATGATTGGCTATTTGTTGTATCTCATAGCTAGCAGACCTGACATTGTTTTCAGTGTAGGCCTTTGTGCTAGATTTCAAGGAAATCCAAAGGAGTCTCACTTGACTGCCGTCAAAAGGATCTTGAGATACCTAAAAGGCACCATTGACCTTTGTCTATGGTATCCAAAAGGTAGTAATTCAACTTAGTGGGATATGTTGATGCGGATTATACAGGTTTTCTTGTAGATAGAAAGAGCACCTCAGGTATGGCACGTTTTCTTGGCTCATGTCTTGTGTATTGGGCCACCAAAAAGCAAACTTATGTGGCCTTATCTACTACTGAAGCTGAGTATGTTGTTGCTGCCTCATGTTGTGCTCAATTGTTTTGGATCAAACAGCAATTAATGGTCTTTGGAATTGATGTAGGTTGTATCCCCATATTTTGTGATAACACTAGTGCAATTAGTATGATCAAGAACCCGGTTCACCAGAAAAAGAACTAAGCACATAGATGTTAGGCATCACTTTTTGAGGGACAACTATGAAAAAGGTTTGATTACTGTGGAATTATGTGCTACTGACAAGCAAATAACTGATATCTCCACAAAATCTCTAAGTAGAGATCAATTTGAAAGGAACATGTTAGAATTAGGGATGATTAAGAACACCTAAAAAGAACAAGTTGTAACTCAAAGATTGGTTAGAAAATTTGTGAATTTTTGTAAATAATTAGATTAGCTTTCTTTGGGTCTCATACTTTCATCAGTATACCCTTGTTCCATGTGCTAAAATGACTCATTAATCTCTAATGATATTATCTCTATTTCATTGGAAAATTCAGACTTACACAAGAGATTTCTCAGTAAAGAACCTGGCTCATTAAGATTACTTGGTACGTACTCTCCATTTTGCACACCCTTCTGAGAATACCTCATCACCGCCCAAGAAAATCACACCCACAACATCTATCACACCTTCAACCACGCCTACCTATAAGAAAAGTAGAGTCAAGATGCTTTCTCGCAAGGTTATTGCTGGTAAAGAACAAATCAAGAAAATCAATGAGCAGTTGAAGGCAAGTCAGGGAGATGAACCCCAAAATTCTAAAGACTCTTTTAAATCTGCAACTGAGGGGAGAGAAACTGTTTCATCTTAAATAGAGCAGGTAACATCTGGCCCTAAAGTTACTCCTAAAATAGTCTATGAAGTTGCTACAAATCTGGAAACTAGGTTTGTTCTGGTAAGAACTGTGGCTGGTGTTGAAACAACTGAGTCTGGGAAATTTGGTGGTAAAAATAAAAAGATAAAATAAAAGGAGAGTGAGGGTGTTCAAGGTTATGTGAAGGGAATGGGCCACGGAGTGGCTGAATCTTTACCCACTCATGTTGGTTTGACTGAAGAAACATGTGTTATGGTAATAAGGAGTGAGGAATCCGCTGGGGAAGAAGAAAATGTGAGAGAAAAAGGGGGGAAGTGGGTCTGGAGAAGCTGATGAGGGATTGGTTAGATTGGTGAAGAATGTTTAATAACATGTTCCATCTGCATAGGAACCCCTTGTAGACATACTGAAAAAGGTATCTGACAGCTACAATCCTAAAAACAAAAGAAGTTCAGTAGTTAAGACCCCTGGTACTGCTAGGGAAAACAAGAAGAGAAAGGCTGCCTCTTCTATCCCTGTAGCGACTCCCCCTACAATAGAAAGAGCTACAAGGAGTCAGAAGAAGCAGAGTCAGGCTGAACTGGAAAAAGCCCTAGAAGAAGTAAGAGAATAGTTGCTGCTAAGGGAAAGAAGAAGATAGTTGAGCCTGTTGAGGCAGTTGAAATTGAGGAGATGGACATGGTTGTTCATGATGATGAAGAGGCAGAAGATATGGAGGTTGTGACTCCGAAAGCAAAGAAAGTGTTCCACAAAGAAGTCTGTTTCAAAAACAAAGTCTTCGAAATCCTCTACTTTGGCTAAAAGAACAAGGTCTGCATTGAAATCGAGAAAAGTGAATAGTGGGAGAATAGGAATGGAGTGGAGAAGAAGAAGAAGAATCTGATGCTGAGAAGGACAAGATATTTTAGTTTGGGGAGAGAACCATCTTGAAAGGTAGACTTCTCAAGGACTTTGAGGAGGAAGGTATGTTGATGTTGCTGGAGAAGTTACAATTGTAGCGTTGGAAGGACACGGAACTTCAAATGGATGGAAAGCTTGCCAGAACTGAGATTGTGGAGTTAATGGCAAATTGTAAGATCAAATATGGTAGGGTCACCAGTGTGGTAAAGGGGGTGACAGTGAGTTTTGATGACAAAGAACTTGGAGAGATCTTAGGGGTACCTGTTGCAGGGTACAATGACTACAAGAAACTCAAATGGCCATGTCTAGATAATCTCCCTACTGCCCATGCCATTACAAGAAAGTATGGTGACAATAATAAAGAGCTTGAGCCCAAGGATGTGTACAAAAGTGAAATGAAACCACCCCACAAAGTGTTGTTCGATTTTGTTAACAAATTTGTGTTGTCTAGGCAGAAAAGGAGGCACATTGCCACATTCATGGACCTAGTCCTTATGGAATGTTTGGACAGCGGAAGGAAAATCAATTGGCCTGGATTTATCATCCAGCTTCTTGATAGGATTCTGACTGGGAACAAAACTCATGCCATACCCTATGGTTTTATTCTCATGGTTGTACTTGCACACTTCAAGGTACCTATCAAGAAATGGAAAGTTGATACAAGCGAGGATCACTTTGGGGCAAACACTCTAATTTCTTATGACTATGAAGTCCACACCACTTCCAAAGAACCTGGTTCATCCAAAAATATATCTGTGAACATCAAAGTACGAGATTTGATACAAGAAAGTGGGGATAAGGATGCTGAACTTGAAAGGCTGAAGAAGAGATTAGCAGAAGTAGAAACTGAGAGAGATGCTCTTAGAGCTGAGCTTGCAAAGGAGAAGGAGAAGAACCTGGTCCAAGAACCAAGAACCTGATCCTTCCCAGCCTTAAGACTTCCTAGCCTAGTTAGACCAACCAGTGACCCAGATGGGATTTCTTTTCTTTTGCTCATGATCCAGTGTTTTTATTTCTCTTTATGCTTTGGGGATGACTAAGTATCAATGATAATCAACTATTTTTGTGCTCTAACTTTTTGTTGATGCTTCTTAAATGGCTAATATCATTAGATTGATAAATGATGCTTGACTTTATGATCGCATGTGAAGTAATCCCAGTGGCCATGAGTAATTTCTATTAAAATGTGGTTATCTAACATAATTATATAACTTTTTGATGATGCCAAAAGGGGAAAATAGGTTGTGCTTTTACTTTGGACTGTGATGTTTATAAGCTAATAAACCTAGTCCTTCATGATTAGTGACTTTAAAAATGAAAAGTGTTCTAACTTTGTGTTGATGTTGAGTTGCGTTGAAACAAAGCTTATGTTTATGAAAAGCACAGAGTTTTTCATCATCAAAAAGGAGGAATTTGTTGGCCCAAGTAAAGTTTGTTTTGATGATTGATAAAAGAACTCAAGCATAAACCATGTCCATACAGAATGTACACAGACACGGGCAGATTCGAGCATATGGGATACACGTGAAGGAGATAAGCTTAAGTTGTTATATCTGATATCTCCTGATCGAAAATATTGCATAAATGATAAGGAGAAGGACTCCTTACTCGAAGAGAAATTTATCCAAGATAAGGGAGGAGTTAGAAGTTGAAGATAACTAGAACTCTTCCACCAAGGGATAGTATAGCATTGAAACTCTAATTATTTCCTATTCTACTAACTCTATATATTGCAGGATGTTCTCATTGTACAAGCACGCACACAAGCTGAAGTTAAACGTGAGTTGAGAGCAAAATAGCAAAGTATTTTGCAAGAAATTCTTGTGTGATTTAAGTGTGCGAACCTGAAGCTACATGAACCAGATAGAGAACCAGTTCTAAGCGTCTGTCTTTTATTCTAGTTCAAATTGTAGTAGGTATTTCAAGTTGTACCTTTCAACTTTATCTAGAAGCAAGTTTATTAGGTACTCTGAGTATTCAAGTTAGAGTTAACTTGAAGTTGTCGCAACAGTTAGAGGCCGGTTGCCACAACGGGATTAGAGTTAATCCTTAGGTTTACAAAGAGTTTTGTAAATGCTGTTTTGGCTCATTGATTTAGTGAACTGTTGGAAAAAATACTACTGAGTAGTAGGTCGTGATTTTTTCACCTTTTGAACCGGGTTTTTTTCACGTAAAATACTTGTGTTCTTTACTTTCCGCATTTCCTATTTCCGCAACACTAGTATAAGAAACACATAGAAGAACCAGGTCATTCTATAATCAGTGCACGCGAAAATTTGACACCACACAAATCACCCCTCTTGTGTGGCATTGAAGTATAAAACATCAATATTATCTCACGTGGTTTCACAAATCTTTAACATTACTACAAACTGCAAGAGTAGATTTTATTATTTGCAAACATAGGTAAGTAGCATCAATTAAGATGAAGAAATACAATGATCATTAATCAGCAGAAGTAGCAAAAGCAGGCAAAAGTAAAAGGTACAAAGGCGCCATCCGGAAGACAATCTCCATGAACAGCATGCTCCCAATTTATGCATTGGTCGTTACAATTAATCGAAATAATGCATTCTCCTGTCCATGTTGTGCTGCGCTTTTCACAACCATATGCTTCTGCCCTTTGCATCTCTGCGTACAAGTGAAGGTAAAAGCTCAAACTAAATTGACGGTTTTTTTTTTTTTTTTTTTTGGAGCCAAACATATATTCAGTGGCATGGCCACATATATATATTGAAGGGTGGTCAAATGAACACCCTTTATCAAAAACTTATACTAAGTACATAAAAACATATATTGCATATATAGGTCAAAAATTATTTTTTATGTGTATATTAAATCTTGAACACCCTTCACGAAATTCTTGATTTCGCCATTGTATTTAGTGGTAATTCCATTTATATATTTTTATTATCCAAACCAATTATGATAACATACTGATGTTTGAAATTTAGTGTTATTTTGACTTTAGGTGTAGGTGTTTCTGGTTTTTGATTAGGTGGCAGAAAATATTTTTTAAGGACAGTGGATGGTGGTAGGTTGGGTTCTAGGGGCCGGAGTAGCAGTAGTGAGGGTGGAGGTGGGGTAGGAGTGGTAGGGTTTTGAGGATGGTGGGTTGGGTGAGGGTCGGGATGGCAAGGGGTGAGTGGGGCGGTGAAGGTGGGATATAGGAAGGAAAATGTTGAAAAACCTTTTTGGAAAATATATTTTCTCCTTCCGGTAGAGAAGTCATTTTTCGGAGGAAAATGAGTTTATGAGGAAACTATTTTTTAAGATTTTTATGCCAACCAAAGATGAAAAAATTAAAAAATATTATTAAAAAAATATTTTCATTTGTACCAAACAAACTAAAAGCTGAAAAACGCCATACAAATAGTGTTATACGTGGGATTTATAGATTGTTAGCCCCTCACCGGATACAATGAGGAAGCAAAAGAATAGAGCAAGAAAGGCAGCGTAGTAAACTTGAGACTTAGCCATATTTCTGAATTATGTTTCTTGATTCTTAATTTGTGTAAGTGAGGATTTAACTTTCCCATTTTATAGTGAAAGCGAAAGAGGGAAAAGAGTCATTGTGGGGATAAGAAATCACCAGGTAACAATGTCTTGTGAAACATACAAGAAAATACACAGATTTGGAAATTCTATACCTTCGGAAATAGCGGAAGGAATTGTGTTCATACTTTAGTGTCGTATTGTGAAATTTGGAGGACATCACTTTTTTTTTCTTGCTGAAACACATCGAAAAGGTTACTATATTGTTAAATTAATCTTCTATACGTGAATGATTCTTTTGCTTTTCCATAAATATTAACCAAAATTTTGTCTCGCATACTTGTTAATTAATTAGGATAACCAAAGAAAAAGAAAGAACACTAGGATACAAAAACGGATTTTTACAAAGTAGAACCACCGGACACTGTTTATATTTTTAATTCAAGCGATGAGGTAGGTGGATAATTAGGTTAATTATCTCTAGCGATGTAAAAAGTAAATAATTAAGCGTGCGATTAACCGAAGACAACAACCACACCAGTTAGCAGGACTGTTTTGAAGTCAAATGGGTTTTCAAACATTAAAAACTAGTGAACAGATCTGTACTTCGCACGACCGTGAAAGATATTTTTTGACATGAGCATTATAAATTTAGATTTATTAAAAAAAGAAAAAAATGAAAATACAAAATATATCATAGATAAGTAAAATAAAGATATATGCATTGTTTATCCGTAAAACGGTACAGTTGAATTTATACGTGGTTTCTAGACAAGTGAACTAATTTGATCCTGAAATAATATAATAATCGAAGAAATACACAATACTTAGCCTTAGAATTTAGATAAAATAGCAAAGATGGTGATTCCGTGAACACGGTCTCCGAACACAGCAATGATGAGATCAAAAAGCAAGAAAGTGAAATTGTATAAAGCTTTGTATAGAATATATTATATGTTCTTGCCAGAAACTTCCTATGGTTTACAATGGTAACTGAGCTCACTATTTATAGCTATGCCTAGGGAAAAATATCCTAGGATCATGCCCTCTTTTAATGCCAATTATAAGGGTAATTGATGAAGATGTAATATTGAGCATAAATGCCAAATTCTCTATAAAGGATCATCGCTCTTAATGCTGTAGAATATTCCTTAGTCAATGCTACCGGGCGCAGAGCATTTAATACACTTTTATGAATGTTATCCGTTCCGGTGACAAGTGCAGTGGCAGCGTTCGGTCCTCAGCCATCCTATCTTGGATTCCACGTGTCCTCATTTTAGTCAGCCACGTGTCATATCATAGTTTACCCTATACAGATAGTCTCCCTACTTCCGATGACATAACTTAGTGTAACCGAAAAGTTGGTAGAAACACTTTTTTGGCGAAAATTACTATAATTCCCTCTAAAAGTCTATGACAGTTGATTAGACGCACGTCTCTCCGCATTTAATGCCCCGAACATGCGTCATCCCATGATTCAGTATAGCTTTTCCCGATTATCGAGGTAATCATGGTCATGAATTTAGCCGCCAAAATTTTACTTATGCGCAACTTTCTTTTCCTTTGCGTTTCACAACTGCTTGAGCTTCTGATTTGCATCCTTGTTTTCCATCATTTTTCTAATTTTCTTCAAACACAAACTCTTTACCTTCTTCTTTTCCAATGGCATCTTCCTCCAAACGTGGTGGCTCTACGAAGAATAAGAACAAAATCGAGGATTCTGTTCCTCCAACAGTGGATTCCATCATCCCAAGAAGGCTTAGTACTTAGAAGGATTTTGAAGATAAATTTCCTACTGCTAATCCTCGTACATGGGTTGTTAGTAAGTACCCTTCTTCCATTCATCCTTCCAGTATTCCTGTTGTGAAGGAGGACTGCCGATGCAATGAGTTCAAAATTATCGCTCCTGATCTATCAGAGTGAGTGACCCTTCCCAAGGAAGGTTTTACATACTCTTTCACGTACCCCTTTACTTAAGGTGCATTTTCTTTATGAGAAGAGCTTGATTCCGTGATTGTAGAGTTTCGCCTTCACTACTAAGTATGTGTAGCACAGGTAAGTCCTTCAGTGTGGAGGACGATCGCCTTCCTTCGACGCTTGTGCCAAGAAACTGGAGAGGAGCTAACCTTAGCTCATGTGATGAATCCCCCCCCAGTGGCAAAGATTCAACATCGTCCACCTATAATAACTAGGGGCGAACAGATGTATTAAGTGCCGAAGTGTCAACTCAACCTCGACTAGCTCGGCCAATTTGGTAAGCATCTTTATAAGATTGTAAACGTATGACACGAGCTGAGCTGGGCAAACGCCGTAATAGTGACAGAACTCCTCAACCAACGATAGAAAAGGAAGGGAATAGCCGATTTGGAAGGGGTAGGCGTAGAAGGCGCAAAACCCATGACGGTGAACCTGAACCGTGTCCCACCTACCCGGAATTAACTCAATATGATTGGGAATTCCAAACTTAGCCTTAACCTCTACCAATTCCTTCACCGTCATCCTATTCCCCCAAAATCTTCCCCGGGGGAATGATAAACCTTTGCAAGTACGGCCACCGTGCTTTGTTGTCTAGCATGGATAATGACAACGGCTGTGGGTGGATGGAATAGTTCGTTGCAGTTACCACCAATGACATCATTCCGACAACGGCTTCATCCTTTCCAGTTTCTTGGAACCGCACTCGTAAGTTCTTTGTATAATATTCCTCTTACTAGATATTCTTTTATGGTTGTATCATCTCTTCACCCTTCGCATGTTTCAGCAACTCGATGGCTCCCACCGGTGGTGGAAGGTTTGAACCGGTGGGTTCGAAAGATTTTGGACATTACAACGCCTGAAACTCGTTCGTGAAAAGAACTGGCCCTTAAATACGGGTGGAAGGCCAAAAATCATGGTAACTCTAATTTACCTTGCTTCCATTTTTGTATATGAAGAACTTGGTTGAACCCTTCTGACTTCGTTCATGGAATTAGGTCTACCTGAGGGCTTTGCTGTTGTCCCCAATGAGGACATTCTGGCTGACCCTGATGATACAGCAAGGCTGTTTCAGGAAGCACTTACTCGCACAGGTATCTCCGGGCCTGTTTCGGGTGCAAATACTTCTTTACGGATTCTTCGCCCGGAGGATAAACAAACAAATAGAAGATGTCTCCCGCGGCTGAGGAAAAGAATAAAAGGGCAAAGATTGATGCCCCCGAGTCATCTCTGGTGGCGATGATGACTGGTCCTCCTTCCGGGCCGGTCCTAGACACTGTGATGATCGATGATAATGAAGAAGTTTGTGATGATGGATATTCTTTACATAGAAGGCGATGGTCCTCATCATCTTAACCGGATGCTCGACCTGTTGAGATAATTGCAGCAACTGAAGGCGACGTCTCAGCACTTTGGGGAGAATCTGATTTAGTAGAATAAGCCAATTCCCATTTTCGGGCCCCAATTGCTATAACCGGTACCGCAGGACTGAGTACCGGGTCCTTGCCGTCTTTGGTTGGCGAGCATTCAACAATCGGCACTACATTTGATGCAGCAGCTTCTCATTCTTCAACTCCATCAGCTTCATCTCCACCTTCACTAACACCAACAACTGCTACATCGCTTCCATCTTCATCCACTCTTCCACCAGCAGTTGCTACCTCACCTTCATCGGCCGCACCTGACTGTGAAGAAGGTATTCTTCTTCCACAATCCCTAGTTCATGGGAATTTGGGGCAAAATTATGACACCCCTTCTGAAGATCCACAAAGGAGGAGGAACGTTACTCTTTCGGTCTCTGACGGATGCAACTTGCTATCCCGGCTGGTGGAGCTTGCTAATTATCTGAAGCCTTTGGCTTTAGAGAAGGATTGGGAAAAGATTCAGGCACTCTCGGGAGAGTGCTTGTTGAATAATGCCATGCACAATGCCGCGTCGGTACGTTCTTTTCTTCCCTCGTTACTTCTTCTACTTTAGTATGAATGTATTCTAAGTTCTACTTTTTCTTGTTTTGTAGGCTAGCTTTCTTGATTCTGAGGGCCTTCAAAAGTTGATTCGCGAGAAGGAAACACTTACTTCTGAATAGGATTAGCTTTTGAAGGAACGGGACCAGACTGTTCTCCGCCTCTCGGAACTGGAAACCAGAGCTACTGAGGTTGTTGTTTTGGAGGCTCATTTGCAGCAAAGCGAGCAAGAAGTGATAACACTTAGCCAAGAAATTGGGCTGTTGAGGGTTAAATTTGATGAGTCCAAGGCCAAACTAGGGAAAGGGTTGAGCCATAGGCAGAACCGCCTACTCTTCCCGGCAATGCGGATACTTCATTTCCTCCAGGTCCCGAAGGCGCTGCAGTTTAGCTTTTTCTTTCTTTTCTCATTTTGTACTTGTAACGTTTTGGCCCATTCTTGTGAATAAACACATATGTTTTGTTCAAATATCATTTGAATATCCATGCAAGCTTTTAACTTTTGCATTTTCTCAAGCATTCTGCACATGTTGTTCAATTCGCGCTTTACTATGTGTAGTCTCGGATGCCTTTTCTTCGAAGCATGTTGGTTTCACGTATAATCCCTTTTACGTGAGAGTTTTTGTTAATTTTTGCGCAAGTTTCCCTTTTACGTGAGGGTTTCTATGAATATTTATGCAAGTTTCCCTTTTATGTGAGGTTTCTATGAATATTTGCACAAGTTTGCTTTTTGCATCCTTTTCATATGCGGCTTCAGGTGTATTTTTCCCCGATGGTATTTTGGATTCGAGACATTTATTCTTCCGAAACCAACCCTTTAACGTGAGGGTTTTTATAATAGAGGGCCTTCTTATGTTTACGGTGCTCTTAAAGAGGACGTCTCTTGTTCACTATGGCACTAACATTTGAAGTACATGTTTAACTTTCAAATGGCAAAATCAGCTCATCGTTCAGACAAGAAACAAGATAAAAGCAAAAGGATTTCATTTTATTCCTTCTATTTTCGGAAATTACATAAACATTTTGCTATTCAAAAAAGAAATTTCCATTACTTGTGGCTATCTTGTACAACTTGTTTCTACGGGGCTGGCTGCATAGTCCACAGTCCCGATGATGCATTTTGTTTTCGGATTTTCATTCCCGATTGATGTGGCAGTTATTATTTCCGTATCCTCATATCATTCCCCCCTAGTGTTTGAATACGAAGAATGTGAATTGGAACACTGGAAGTTTTGTATCTTCGAAGCTCCCACCAACGAATTGCTAGGTAATCCTTCACTCAGAAACATATCTTGTTTCCCCTTAGGAATCCATGCTGTAGAGCAAAAGAATACCTAACAGTCTACACTAGAAGTTTTGTGTCTTCGAAGCTCCCACCATTGAATTTCTAGGTAATCCTTCACTCAGAAACATATCTTGTTTCCCCTTAGGAATCCATGTTGTCAAGCAAAAGAATACCTAACAGTCCTCTGGAGGTTTATTCCCGTGAACGGTCGGGTAACCTATGTTCGGTAGCATACTTAGCTTCCGGAATTTGCTATTCAACCAAATATTACCTAATCGTCCCCGAGTGGAATCTTGTTTGTTTACCTTTCTATCAAAGGTCTTATTGCTGATGTCTTCGTAGTATTCTTTCTATCGTTGCCTCGTTAAAAACCTTACGAAAAACCCAATTGGGACAAAACTTGAACGATGGGAAAAAGAGTGCAACACATACTTTTTGTTTGAGTGTTGTTCATCAGCAATAATATCTTTTGAGGTGTGCCACGTTCCATTTGCTGGGAAACTTGTCCCCATTCTGGTTCTCTAACTCGTACGAACCTTTCCTAGTGACAGCTGAAATTCGGTAAGGACCTTCCCATGTTGGGCCTAGCTTTCCCATGTTGAGCTCCCAGGTATTTTGTGCTACTTTCCTTAGAACCAAGTCTCCTACTTTTAGAAAATGGAAGTTGGCTCTCCGATTGCAATATTGCTCCATCCTCTTCTTTTGAGCTGCCATTCTAACATGCACCAAGTCCCTGCATCCCTCGAGTAGTTCCAAGTTGATTAGCATTTCTTCGTCGTTCGATTCTTCATTTGTCTGAGAATATCTCAAAGTGGGTTCGCCCACTTCAACCGGGATTAGGGCTTCAGCACCGTACACAGGGAGGGAAAAAGGAGTTTCTCCTGTACTTGATTTGGTCGTTGTTCGGTAGGTCCATAGAACTCCAGGCAATGCTTCGAGCCATTTTCCTTTCGCTGCTTCCAACCATTTCTTGAGGTTTTGAATGATCACTTTGTTTGTCGACTCTTCTTGACCGTTTGCGCTCGGATGATAAGGCGAATATATGATTCTCTTTATTTTCAAGTCTTCGAGGAACTTTGTAACTTTTGAACCAATAAACTGTGGGCCATTGTCGCATGCTATCTCTTTTGGTATTCCAAACCTGGAAATTATATTTTCCCATAGGAAATCGACCACTTCGAGTTCTCCGATCTTCTGATAAAAACCTGCTTCCACCCATTTAGAAAAATAATCAGTCAAAACTAAAAGAAATTGTACCTTTCCGGGAGCCGGTGGCAACGGTCCGATGATGTCTATCCCCCATTTCATGAACCACCATGGGGACAGAACTGAATGTAAGGGTTCTGCCGGTTGATGT
The DNA here is from genome assembly GCA_000715115.1 of Nicotiana otophora. NCBI lineage: Eukaryota > Viridiplantae > Streptophyta > Magnoliopsida > Solanales > Solanaceae > Nicotiana > Nicotiana otophora. The sequence goes on along the minus strand of AWOL01S0044307.1, from coordinate 20,632 downwards.
ACTAAAGATGCATAGCGTTGGGACTTATAACATTTTTGTATGAAATCATTGGCATCTTATTCCATGTGAGGCCAGTAATATCCTGCCCGTACCAATTTCAGCACCAAAGACTCTGCGCCTGAGTGATTGCCGCATATCCCTTCGTGGATTTCTCTCATGATGTAGTCAGCTTCTGACAGTCCTAAACACCGAGCTAGCGGGCCTTGGAAAGATTTTCTATACAATTGGCCTTTCCTGAAGCTATAACGTGCAACTTTAGTGTGTAATGCCCGTGATGCTTTAGGATCCTCGGGCAACTTTCTGTGCTCGAGGTAGTTGATGATTTTGTTCCTCCAGTCCCAGACCAGACTAGCCGAATTCAACTCGTAGTAACCATCAGTGTCAAGGACTGAGCTCATCCGTTGTACCACCATACCGGACTTTGATCCCTTTATTTCCGTCGATGAACCTAAGTTTGCTAATGCATCCGCTTCTGTATTACCATCTCTCGGTATATGAGTTATTGAACACTCACAGAATCGTGCCAAAAGAGCATGGACCTTTACCCCGTATTGTTGCATACGTTCTTCTTTGGTATTAAAGATCCTGTAAACCTGATTTACCACCAACTGTGAGTTGCATTTGATTTTGATAACCTCGGAATCAAGTCTCTGGGCCAATTCGAGCCCTGCAATCAAAGTTTCATACTCTACTTCATTATTAGTTAAAGGGATCGTGTTGATGGCTTGCCTTAAGGTTTCCCCCGAAGGCGTGATTAAAATTATTCTGAGCCCGGACCCTTTTACATTCGCGGCTCCGTCCGTAAATAAGGTCCAAACCCCTAATGTCGATTCTAACACCATTACTGCCTCCTTGGTTGCTAGAGGCAGCAGTCCCGGACTAAAATCGGCCACGAAGTCAGCCAAGACTTGTGACTTAATTGTAGTCCTCAGTTTATATTCTATGTAGAATTCACTCATTTCGACGGCCCATTTGGCCAATGTGCCCGAGAGCTCGGGTTTATGAAGGATGTTCCGCAAAGGGAAAGTACTCACCACAGCTATTGGGTGGCATTGAAAATAGGGCCTCATCTTTCGAGCGGCGACTATGAGAGCTAAGGCCAGTTTTTCCAAATGTGGGTAGCAAGTTTCTGCTCCCGTTAAAGTTTTGCTAACGTAATAAATAGAAAACTGCATACCTTCGTCCTCCCGGACTAACACCACACTTACCTCAACTTCTGAAACCGCGAGGTAGACTAGCAATGTTTTGCCTTCTTTTGGTTTCGAGAGCAATTGAGGGCTTGATAAGTACTTCTTCAGGTCCCTCAAAGTCTGATGGCACTCCGACGTCCATTCGGAATTATTGTTCTTTTCGACCAACGTAAAGAAGCGATGACACTTCTCCAATGACCGAAAAATGAACCTGCTCAAAGCTGCTAACCTTCATGTGAGTCTTTGGACTTCCTTCACTTTTGATAATTGATCCGGGATATCGTCTATGGCCTTGATTTTGTAGGGGTTTACTTCAATTCCCCTTTGTGAGACCAGAAACACCAAGAACTTTCCAGAGCTGACCCCGAACGCGCACCTTTCAGGGTTAAGTTTCATGTTATGCTTCCTCAGGATATCAAATGTTTCTTGCAAATGCCTAAGGTGGTCACCTGCATTCAAAGACCTAACAAGCATATTACCTATATAAACTTCCATGGCCTTTCCTATTTGCTTTTCAAATATCTTATTTACTGTCACGGCCCGAAATTCCCACCTTCAGACCGTGATGGCGCCTAACATGTCACTTGCTTGGCAAGCCAACGTTAGAATAATATTATCCATTTTAAAACAATTTTTAAATTTATTAATAACAAAGAAACAAATGTGGAAGTAAAGTCTGAAATGTAGTGAATAATCCATAAACATAACGGTGTCTAAATAGCATCCCAGAATTGGTGTCACAAGTGCATGAGCTTCTAGAATAATACAAATAAAGGTCTGAATAAAATAAAGTTATCTGAAAGCAAACACACAGCTAAAATAAGGTAGACGCGGACTTCAAAACTGTGGATGCCGTGCAGTTATACCTCAAGTCTCCTCTGTTAGCTGAAATTCGACCAAATCTATGGTACGCCGCTGGGACCAACTCCGCAATCTGCACAAGAAGTGTAGAGTGTAGTATCAGTACAACCGACCCCATGTACTGGTAAGTGCTGAGCTTAACCTCCACGAAGTAGTGACGAGGCTAAGGCGGGTCGCTTACATTAACTTGTACGCAATATTAGTAACAACAACAAATAATAGAAATAAATCAGATAAATCATTTATAATAATTGAAGCCAACTTAGCAGTCATAATCCATTATTATTTCAACCGATTTCCGTTATAGCGTGCAAACCGCTTCCATAATATATTCATTTTCACTCCTCTCATATAATTACTTTAATCAAGTATATATTGACTTTTAAAGAAGTCTATTGCGGCGTTCAATCCGATCCCCCAATATTGACTTTTAAATAAGTCTATTGCGGCATGCAATCCGATCCCCCAATATTGACTTTTAAACAAGTCTATTGCGGCGTGCAATCCGATCCCCCAATATTGACTTTTTAATAAGTCTGTTGCGACCTGCAACCCGCTCCCCCAATATATTCATTTCAATCAATTTTGTTGCGACGTGCAACCCGCTCCTCCAATATATTCATTTACCAATTCTTATAGTAGAAATTTCTCCAATAAATGCAACAATTAATATAAAATTATAAGACAACAAGCATACAATAATTATGATTTAATTATGAAACAAACAATGACAAATAGCAAGTTATTATGGAAATCAGGGAGACAATAGGAAGTTTAATAGTTAATATGCTAAATGTCAAGTAACAATTAAGACACATTATTCAAATAGCATGTAACAGTTAATGCAGGAGTTCAAGAATTACTATTTGACAAAGAATAGGAGAGAAATAATTACTATAATAATTAATTCATAATTTAAAACGATTTATGATTTTTCAAGTAATTATGCAATAATTAATTTGACGACGTATAGACACTCATCACCTCGCCTATACGTCGTTCACATTCGTTTCACATAACAAATAGTTTAAGGGTTCTATTCCCTCAAGTCAAGGTTAACCATGACACTTATCTCGCTTTGCAAATACCAATAATTATTCGACCACAACGTTTCCTTTTGAATTTGTCTCCAAAAGCGTCAAATCTATTCACAAACAATTCGATATAGTCAATACGAATCATAGGAATTAAATCTTAAATTTTTGTTTTTGGAAGATTTTATAAAAATCTGATATTTCTTTCCTAAATTCACGGATTCATGATGTAAATGAGCATGGAATCATGAAATATAATCAATATAGAATAAGGAACACTTATCCCAATGTTTTCCCGTGAAAATTGCCCAAACATCGCCTTGCCCGAGCTCAAAAAAGGAAAAGGGTTGAAATGGGACGAATTCCATTTTTCAGAACTTAAGTTCTGTTTCTGGGATTTTTACCCTTCGCGAACGCGGTCAGTGCCTCGTGTTCGCGAAGAACAAATTTGTGCTCTCCAATTTTACTCTTCGCGAACGCGAGGGCTACCTCGCGAACGCGAGGGCTACCTCGCGAACGGGATGCTTGCCTGGCTTGGCCTTCGCGAACGCGAATGCAAATTTTCCTGGCCAGCCTCTTTCCCTTCGCGTACGCGAGACGCCCCTCGCGAACGCGAAGAAGGAAACCAAAAGCAGATTTCTGCAGGTTTCTCAACTCCAACAATGATCCGTTAACCACCCGAAATCAACCCGAGTCCTCTAGGCTCTAAACCAAACATGCACCCAAGTCCTAAAACATCATACGAACTTGTTCGCATGATAAAATCGCCAAAATAACACTTAGAACTACGAATCGGACCCCAAATCATAGGGAATTTTCAATAAAACTTCAAAACTAATATTTTCACAATCGGACGTCTGATGCACGTCAAATCAACTCCGATTCTCACTAAATTGGGAAGATAAGTCATAAATATTATAGTGGATCTATACCGAGCTCCGAAACGAAAATACGGACCCGGTGTCAATAAATCCAACATCAGTAAATTCTTAAAAATTATTAAGCTTTCAAACTTTTAATTTTTCATTACAATTCCATATCTCGGGCTAGGGACCTCGGAATTCGATTTCGGGCATACGCCTAAGTCCCAAATCACGATACGGACCTACTGAAATTGTCAAAACAGTGATCCGAGTCCGTTTACTCAAAATGTTAACCAAAGTCAACTCAATTGAGTTTTAAAGCTCTATTTCATATTTTAATCCATATTTCACATAAAACAACTTCCGGAAAATTGTACAGATTGTGCACGCAAGTCGAAGAATGATAAATAGTACTTTTTAAGGTCTTAGAACACAGAATTAATTATTAAATTTAAAAATGACATTTTGGGTCATCACATTCTCCACCTCTAAAAGAAACGTTTGTCCTCAAACGGAGTTAGAAAAAGTACCTGAGCTGGAGAAAAGGTGTGGATATTTACTCTGCATGTCCGACTCGGACTCCCAGGTAGATGTCTTACCGGCTGACTTCTCCATTGCACCCGAACTGAAGGATAACTCTTAGACCTTAACTGTCGGACCTGCCGGGCTAGAATAGTCACTGGCTCCTCCTCGTAAGTCAAATCTTTGTCCAATTGGACTGAGCTGAAATGTAACACATGGGACGGATCACCAGATGAATTGCCGATAAACTAGGTGGTAATGCAAGCCTCTAGGCTACTTCACCCACCCTTTCAAGAATTTCAAAGGGTCCAATATACCTAGGGCTCAACTTGCCCTTCTTTCCGAACCTCATTACCCCTTTCATAGGTTAAACTTGAAGTAATATTCTTTATCCAACCATTAATGCAATATCACAAAATTTACGGTCGGTATAACTCTTTTGCGTAGACTGAGCTGTGCGAAGTCGATCCTGAATAACCTTGACCTTATCCAAGGCATCCTGTACCAAATCGGTACCCAACAACCGAGCCTCTCCCGGTTCAAACTAGCCAACTGGCGAACGGCATCGCTCAGTATAATGCCTCATATGGAACCATCTGAATGCTCGACTAGTAGCTATTAATATAAGAAAACTCCGCAAGTGGCAAGAACTGATCCCAAGAACCTCCAAAGTCTATAACACAAGCGCAAAGCATATCTTCCAATATCTGAATGGTGCGCTCTGACTGTCCATTTGTCTGTGGATGAAATGTTGTACTCAACTCAATCTGCATGCCTAACTCATGTTGTACAGTCCTCCGGAAGTGTGAGGTAAACTACGTACCTCGATCTGAAATAATACACACGGGCACACCGTGAAGGCGGATAATCTCACGAATGTGAATTTCAGCTAACCTCTCTGAAGAATAGGTAACTGCCACTGGAATGAAATGTGCTGACTTGGTCAACCTGCCCACAATAACCCAAACTGTGTCAAATATTTGTCTGAGTCTGTGGGAGCCCAACAACAAATTCCATAGTGATACGCTCCCACTTCCACTCAGGAATTTCTAACTTCTGAAGCAAACCACCAGGTCTCTGATGCTCGTATTTAACTTGCTAACAATTCAGACACCGAGCTATATATCCAACTATATCCTTCTTCATTCTCCTCCACCAATAATGTTGCCGTAAATCTGGATACATTTTGGCGGTACCCGAATGAATAGAATACCTGGAATTGTGTGCCTCCTCAAGAAATCATTCACGAAGCCCATCCATATTAGGCACACAAATACGACTCTGCATTCGCAGAACTCCATATTCCCCTACAACAACCTGTTTGGCATCATCGTGCAGCACCGTGTCCTTAAGGACAAGTAAATGAGGATCATCATATTGCCTCTCTCTGATGCGCTCTTATAAAGAAGATCGAGCGACTATGCAAGCTAGAACCCGACTGGGTTCTGAAACATCTAACCTCACGAACTGATTAGACAAAGTCTGATCATCTACAACTAATGGCCTCTCACCAACCGAAATATACGCAAGACTGCCCATACTCACAGCCTTTCTACTCAAAGCATCGGCCACCACATTGGCCTTTTCGAGGTGATACAAAATGTTGATATCATAGTCTTTCAACAACTCCAACCATCTTTTCTGCCTCAAATTAAGAGCTTTTTGTTCGAACAGATATTGAAGGCCACGATGATCAGTAAATACCTCACACGAGACACCGTAGAGGTAATGCCTCCAAATCTTCAGCATGAACAATGGCTGCTAGTTCTAACTCATGAACAGGATAATTCTTCTCGTGAACTTTCAACTGCCGCAACACATATGCAGTCACCTTTCCATCTTGCATTAATACTGAACCAAGCCTAATGTGAGATGTGTCATAATATACCGTATACGATCCTGAACCTGTGGGTAACACCAACACTGGCGTCGTAGTCAAAGCAGTCTTGAGCTTCTGAAAGCTCAACTCACACTCATCCGACTATCTGAATGGGACACCTTTCTGGGTTAGTCTAGTCAATGAGTTTGCTATAGATGAAACACCTTCCACGAACCGACGATAATAACCTGCCAAACCCAAAAAACTCCGCATCTCTGTAACTGAAGAAGGTCTAGGCCAATTCTGAACAACCTCAATCTTCTTAAGATCCACCTTTATGCCTTCTTCCGACACCACATGCCCCAAAAAGGCAACTGATTCTAACCAAAACTCATATTTTGTAAATTTGGCATATAATTGATTATTCTTCAAAGTATGAAGTACACTCTGAAGATGCTGCTTATGATCCTCTCGATTGCTGGAGTAAATCAAGATATCATCAATGAATACAACCACAAAAGAATCCAAATAGGGCTTGAACACCCGATTCATCAAATCCATAAATGTTGTTGGGGCATTTGTCACCCCAAATGACATCACTAGGAATTCGTAATGCCCATACCGAGTCCGAAAAGTTGTCTTAGGGACATCAGATGCCCTAATCTTCAACTGATGGTAACCAGACCTCAAATCAACCTTCGAAAATACCTTGGCACCCTGAAGCTGATCAAATAGGTCATCAATCCTTGGCAGCGGATATTTGTTTTTGATAGTGGCCTTATTCAACTGCCGATAATCTATACACNCTACGATGATCGGTAAATACCCCACACAAGACCCCGTAGAGGTAATGCCTCCAAATCTTCAGCGCATGAACAATGGCTGCCAGTTCTAAGTTATGAACAAGATAATTCTTCTCGTGAACTTTCAACTGTCGCGATGCATATGCAATCACCTTGCCATCTGGCATTAATACTACACCAAGCCCAATGTGAGATGCATCATAATATACCGTATATGATCCTGAACCTGTGGGTAATACCAACACTAGCGCCGTAGTCAAAGCGTCCTTGAGCTTCTGAAAGCTCAACTCACACTCGTCTAACCATCTGAATGGGATACCATTTTGGGTCAGTCTGGCCAATGGACTTGCTATAGATGAAAACCCTTCCATGAACCGACGATAATAACCTGCCAAAATCAGGAAGCTCCGGATCTCTGTAACTGAAGTAGGTCTTGGCCAATTCCGAACAGCCTCTATCTTCTTATGATCCACCTCTATGCCTTCTGTCGATACAACATGACCCAAAAAGGTAACTGAGTCTAACCAAAATTTACATTTTGAAAATTTGGCATATAACTTGTTATTCTTCAAAGTATGAAGTACACTCCGAAGATGCTGCTCATGCTCATCTCAATTTCTGGAGTAAATCAAGATATCATCAATGAATACAACCACAAAAGAATCCAAATAGGGCTTGAACACCCGATTCATCAAATCCATAAATGTTGTTGGGGCATTTGTCACCCCAAATGACATCACTAGGAATTCGTAATGCCCATACCGAGTCCGAAAAGTTGTCTTAGGGACATCAGATGCCCTAATCTTCAACTGATGGTAACCAGACCTCAAATCAACCTTCGAAAATACCTTGGCACCCTGAAGCTGATCAAATAGGTCATCAATCCTTGGCAGCGGATATTTGTTTTTGATAGTGGCCTTATTCAACTGCCGATAATCTATACACATTCGCATAGAACCATCTTTCTTCTTTACAAATAATATTGGTGCACCCTAGTGCGCGATATTGGGTCTAATGAATCCTTCATCAAGCAAGTCTTATAACTGCTCCTTCATTTCTTTCAACTCCGGCGGGGCCATACAGTATGGTGGAATAGAAATGGGCTGAGTGCCCGGAGCCAAATCAATACAGAAGTTAATATCCCTATCGGGTGGCATCCCCGACAAATCTGTAGGAAATACTTCTAGAAATTCACGAACAACTGGTACTGAGTCCATACAAGGAACATCCGCAATGGGATCGCGAATATAAGCCAAATAGGCTAGACACCCTTTCTCTACCATACGCCGAGCTTTCATATAATAAATAAACTTGTTGGTAGAATGACCAGGAGTTCCTTTCCACTCTAACCGCGGTAACCCCGACATGGCTAGGGTCACTGTCTTGGCATGACAATCCAATATAGCATGATAAGGGGACAGCCAATCCATACCCAATATGACATCAAAATCTACCATATCAAGAAGTAGAAGATCCACTCTAGTCTCAAGATTACCAATAGTAAATTACACACGAATGATAGATATGATCTACTGCAACAGAGTCTCCCACCGGTGTAGATACACACACATAAGGACTTAGAGAATCACAATGCACAACCAAATATGAAGCAAAATAGGAGGACACATAGGAATAAGTAGATCCCGGATCAAATAGAACTGAAGCATCTCTATGGCAAAGTGGAATAATACCTGTGATCACAGCATCAGATGACTCAGCCTCAGGCCTAGCTGGAAAAGCATAAAATCGGGGCTGGGCCCCACTACTCTGAATTGCGTCTCTAGGACGGCCTCTAACTGGCTGGCCTCTACCTCTAACGGTCTGACCTCCACCTCTAATGGCCGGACCTCCACCTTTAGATGCCTGACCCCTACCTCTAGCTGACTGAGTAGGCGGTGAAGCAACCAGTGTCGGTTTGATGGCACGAGAATCCTGCCGAGATCTGTTACTCGCGAATCTAGGGTAATACCTCCTGATATGACCAATGTTCCCACACTCATAATACCCATCCTGATGTCGTGGCTGTTGAAACTGAACCTGACCCAAATGGGCCGGATAACCACTGTAGTAACTCTGGAGTGGCGGTGCATTGATAGAAGCTGAATGTGCACTAAATGCTGGTTGTCCATAGTAAGGAATAATAGGATTGTGACTCCCTGAAGCACCGGGAGATGCATAAAGCGCTAAATCAAACGGTCTGGAAGGATGAGACGTACCAAAATTACCTCTGTCTCCAGACGAGGCACCACTGAAACCACCGAACTGACGAGGCCTCTTATCAGACCTCTACCCTCTCTCCTGTGCAAGAACCATCTCGATCCTCCTCGCGACATTAGCAGCCGCCAGAAAAGAAATCTCACTTCCAATCTCCTTGGCCATATGAAGCCTGATAGGGTGAGTGAGTCCCTCAATAAACCTCCTCACTCTCTCTCCCTCAGTAGGTAGTAAAAGAAGAGCATGACAAGCCAAATCCACAAAACGGGACTCGTACTGAGTAACAATCATACTGCCCTATTGTAGATGCTCAAATTGCTTGCAGAAATCCTCTCTCAGTGTAATAGGAAGGAACTTCTGCAGAAATAGCTGAGAGAACTTCTCCTAGGTAAGTGTAGGCGATCCAAGTGGTCTAGTCAATGTATAATCCCTCCACCACCTCCTGGCGAAATCCGTCATCAGAAATGCAGCAAAATCAACCCCATTGGTCTCAATTATACCCATGTTCCGCAGCATCGCATGGAAACGTTTAAGATAATTCTGTGGATCCTCAGAAGGTGTACCACTGAAGTGAATTGGAAAGAGCCTGGTAAACGTATCCAGTATCAATAAGGCCTCCAAAGACATGGCGGGCCTATCACCGGTCTGTGCCGCAACAACTGGCTGAACTACCCCAACTGGCGGGGCTACTGGAGCCTGATTCTGGGGAGCTATATGTTCCGGAGCAGGAGTAGTGGGAGTTTGTGCTCCTCCCCCAGCCTATGAGACGGCTGGCGCCACTTGAAATGTACCATTCTGGGTCACGCCCTCCATAAGACTCACCAACCGGACTAGAGCGTCTTGAAGCACTAGAGTGGCTATGAATCCTTCCGGGACCTGAACTGGTCCAACTGGTACATTCTGAACTGGAACTTCCTCTTGAAGGTCCACCTGAGGTTCTACAACAGGTGCAGATGCTCGTGCTCTTAACTGAGCTCTACCTCTTCCTCTGCCTCGGCCTCTAGCATGACCTCGTCCTCGACCTCTACCCTTGGCCATAGTTGCCACCGAGGGTTCTTGTCCCTGTCCATCGGTAGAGGTATTACGTGTTCTCACCATCTGTGAGAGAATAAGAGTAAATGGTTCAATCATCGATGATAGAATAAAATCGCACGATAGAATAAAAAAGAAGTGATATTGTTCCTAAACTTCATAGCCTCTGAGAGCTAAGTATAGACATCTCCGTTCCGATCCTTCAGACTCTACTAAGCTTTCTCGTGACTCGTGAGACCTATGTAACCTAGTGCTCTGATACCAACTGTCACGACCCGAAATTCCCACCTTCAGACGGTGATGGCGCCTAACATTTCACTTGCTAGGCAAGACAACGTTAGAATAATATTATCCATTTTAAAATAATTTTTAAATTTATTAATAACAAAGAAACAAATGCGGAAGTAAAGTCTGAAATGTAGTGAATAATCCATAAAAACAACGCTGTCTAAATACCATCCCAGAATTGACGTCACAAGTGCACGAGCTTCTAGAATAATACAAATAAAGGTATGAATAAAATAAAACTGTCTTAAATCAAACACACCGCTAATATAAGATAGACGGGGACTTCAGAACTGCAGACGTAGTGCAGTTATACCTCAAGTCTCCTCTGGTAGCTGAAATCCAATCAAATCTATGGTACGCCGCTGGGACCAACTCCGAAATCTGCACAAGAAGTGTAGAGTGTAGTATCAGTACAACCGACCCCATGTACTGGTAAGTGCTGAGCCTAACATTAACGAAGTAGTGACGATGCCAAGGTAGGTCACTTACATTAACCTGTACGCAATATTAGTAACAACAACAAATAATAGAAGTAAATCAGATAACTCATTTATAATAATTGAATCCAACTCAGCAGTCATAATCCATTATTATTTCAACCAATTTCCGTTATAGCGTGCAAACCGCTTCCACAATATATTCATTGTCAATCCTCTCATATAATTAATTTAATCAAGTATATATTGACTTTTAAATAAGTCTATTGCGGCGTGCAATCCGATCCCACAATATTGACTTTTAAATATTTCTATTGCGGCATGCAATCCGATCCCCCAATAGTGACTTTTAAACAAGTCTATTGCGGCGTGCAATCCGATCCCCCAATATTGACTTTTTAATAAGTCTGTTGCGGCGTGCAACCCAATCCCCCAATATGTTCATTTCAATCAATTCTGTTGCGCTCGCTCCTCCAATATATCCATTTACCAATTCTTATAGAAGAAATTTCCCCAATAAATACAATAATTAATATAAAATTATAAGACAACAAGAATACAATAATTATGATTTAATTATAAAACAAACAATGACAAATAGCAAGTTATTATGGAAATCAGGGAGAAAATAGGCAGTTTAATATTTAATATGCGAAATGTCAAATAACAATTAAGACACATTATTCAAATAGCATGTAATAGTTAATGCAGGAGTTCAAGAATTAATATTTGACAAAGAATAGGAGAAAAATAATTATTATAATAATTAATTCATAATTTAAAACGATTTATAATTTTTCAAGTAATTATGAAATAATTAATTTGACGACGTATAGACACTCATCACCCCGCCTATACGTCGTTCACATGCATTTCACATAACAAATTGTTTAAGGGTTCTATTCCCTCAAGTCAAGGTTAACCATGACACTTACCTCGCTTTGCAAATTGCAATAATTATTTTTCCACAACTTTTCCTTTTGAATTTGTCTCCAAAAGCGTCAAATCTATTCACAAACAATTCGATATACTCAATACGAATCATAGGAATTAATTCCATATGAATTTACTAATTTTGCTGGATAAAAATTCAAAATTTATTTAAATATTCGATAGTGGGACCCACATTTCAAATCCCGAAAAAACTTACGAAATCCGAACACTCGTTCCGATACGAGTTCCACCATTCACAATTTATCCAATTCCGATGTCACATGGACCTTCAAATCTTAAATTTATTTTTTATGTAGATTTTATAAAATTCTGATTTTTCTTCCCTAAATTAACGGATTCATGATTGTAAATGAGTATGGAATCATGAAATATAATCATATAGGATAAGGAACACTTAACCCCAATGTTACCCAAAAGTCACCTTACCCGAGCTCAAAAATGAAAAAGGGTTGAAAATGGGACGAATCCCATTTTGCAGAACTTAAGTTCTGTTTCTGGGATTTTTACCCTTCGCGAACGCAGTCAGTGCCTCACGTTCGCTAAGCACAAATTTGTGTTGTCCAATGTTACTCTTTGCGAATACGAGGGCTACCTCGCGAACGCAATGCTTGCCTGGTTGGGCCTTCGCGAACGCGAAGCAACTTTTCCTGGTCAGCCTCTTTCCCTTCGCGAACGCGGGGCTTCGATCGCGAAGGCAAAGCTTTGCACCTCGACCCTTCGCGAATGCGTGCCCTTAGTCGCGAACGCGAAGCACAAAATGTGCTGGTCCAAATTTCCTCTTTGTGAACGTGAGATTCCCCTCGCGAACGCGAAGAAGGAAACCAGAAGCAGATTTCTATAGTTTTCTCAAGTCCAACAATGATCCATTAACCACCAGAACCCAACCCGAGCCCTCGAGGCTCCAAACCAAACATGCGCCCAAGTCCTAAAACATCATACGAACTTGCTCGCATGATCAAATCGCCAAAATAACACCTAGAATTATGAATTGGACCCCAAATCAAAGGGAATTTTTAATAAAACTTCAAAACTTATATTTTCGCAACCGTACGTCCGAATCATGTCAAATCAACTCCGATTCTCACCAAATTTGGCAGACAAGTCATAAATATTATAGTGGACCTATACCATACTCTAGAACTGAAATACGGACCCGGTGTCAATAAATCCAACATCAATAAATTCTTAAAGATTATTAAGCTTTCAAACTTTTAATGTTTCATCAAAGTTCCATATCTCGGGCTAGGGACCTCGAAATTTGATTCCGGGCATACACCCAAGTCCCAAATCACGATACGGACCTACCAGAATTGTCAAAATACCGATCCTAGTCGGTTTGCTCAAAATGTTGACCAAAGTCAACTCAGTTGAGTTTTAAAGATCTATTTCACATTTTAATCCATTTTTCACATTAAAAAACATTTCGGAAAATTGTACAGACTGTGCAGGAAAGTCGAGAAATGATAAATAGTGCTTTTCAAGGTCTTAGAACATAGAATTAATTATTAAATTTAAAAATGACATTTTGGATCATCACATTTACAAGCCGTTGATAAGCGGCTTCGGCGTTTTTCAACCCGAAGGGCATTACATTGTAACAATATGTATCAAATTTGTTATGAACGAAGTATTTTCTTGATCTTCTAGGTTCATCTTAATTTGGTTGTACCCAGAATAAGCATCAAGGAAACTCATTAACTCGTGCCCAGACGTGGCATCAATCATTTGATCGATATTGGCAGTGGAAATGAATCTTTTGGGCACTCCTTATTAAGATCTTTATAGTCTACTGATGTTTTAACTTCAATAACACACAAGAGAGGGGGTGATTTGTGTGGTATCCAATTTTTCGCTTAAACTAATTATAGAAGTACCCGGTTCTTCTAAGTGTTCCTTAACCTACTATTGCTGAAATAGTAAATGCCAAAAGTACAGAACACAAGTATTTTATGTGGAAAATACCTGGCTCAAAAGGTGAAAAACCCACGACCTACTTCCCAGTAGGATTTTCCCAAACTCTTCACTAAATCATTGAGCCAAAAACTGCATTTAGAAAATACTTTCGTAAATCTAGGATTAACTCTAATCCCGTTGTAGCAAACAACCTCTAACTGTTGCGACAACTTCAAGTTAACTCTAACTTGAATACTCTGAGTACCTATTACAATTGCCTCTAGATAAAGCTGAAAGGTACAATATGAAAATACCTATTATAATTTCACTAGAATAAAAGACAGACACTTGGAGCTGGTTCTTCTATCTGGTTCATGTAGCTTCAGGTTTGCACACTTGAAACACACACGAATTGGTTGCAAAATGCCTTGCTATTTTTCTCTCAATTCACGTTTTTCTTTTGATTTTGTGCGTTACCTATAGAATGATAACATCCTGCGATTTATAGAGTTAGTAGAGTAGAAACTAACTAGAGTTCTAATGCTACTCTTCCTTGGTGGAAGAGTTCTAGTTGATATCAACTTCTAACTCCTCCATTATCTTGGATAGTGTTCTCTTTGAGTAAGGAGTCCTTCTCCTTCTCAATTATGCAACCTTTTCGACTAGGAGATATAAATTTTACCAAGTTAAGTTTATCTCTTTCACGTGCATCCCACATGCTCGAATCTGCCTGTGTCTATGGACACAAGGGATGGACCTGGTTCATGCATGAGCTTTCTTTGTCAATCTTGAAAACTAACCTTCACTTGGGACAACAAATTCCCCCCTTTTTGATAATGACAAACTCTGTGTTCTTCATAAGCTTAGGCCCTGTTTCAACTTAGACCAACATCAACACAATGTTGGAACATTTTTCCTTTATATCACTTATCATCTAGGACCAGGTTCATTAGGTTATAAACATCACTGTTCAAAGTGTAAAGCACAACCTTTTTTCCCCCTTTGGCATCATCGAAAAGTTGCATAAAAAATGTACCATACCCAGACTTTAAAACATACTCATGGCCACTGCGCTACTTCAAATGCAATCATGGATTAATCATCATTGATCAAGCTAAGAATTTTAACCATCAAAGAAATATAAACAAACAGTTAGAGCAAAAACCAGCAAATTTCATTGATACTTGATATGATTCTTTCACAAAGCATAAAAAGAAATAAAAATATTGAAACATGAGCAAATAAAAGAAACATCCCAAACTAGGTCACTGAAGGATCTACACTAGGCTAGGAGCTTAAGGCTCGGAAGCAATTGGTGCTTGGTTTTTTGCTTGGAGAAGTTTCAGCATATCTTGAAGAATGCCATCATTCTTCTCCTTTTCTCTTGCCAGCTCAGTTCTGAGAGCATATCTCTCAGTCTCCACCTCAGCCAACCTTTTCTTCAGCCTCTCAATATCAACATCCTTTGCCCCACTCTCTTGTACCAAGGCTCTGACCTTGCTATTGACATGTACCTTCTTGGATGAATTGGGTTCATTAGGAGTGGCATGGACCTCATAGTCACAAGAAATCAGAGTATTTTCCCCAAAGTAATCTTGGCTTGTAGCCACCTCCCACTTCTTCAGAGGCACCTTAAACTGTGCAAGCACAGGTGTGAGAATGAATCCATAGGGAATGGCATGAGTCTTGGAGCTATTTATAACCCAATCAAGAAGATGGATTATAAATCCAGGCCAATTGATCTGCCTCCCACTGTCCAAACACTCCATTAGAACCAAGTCCATGAAGTTGGCAATGGGCCTCCTTTCCTGCCTAGGTAGAACACACCTGTTGACCAGTTCGAACAGCACCTGTGGGATGGCTTCATCTCATTCTTGCACACAGCCTTTTGCTAAAGTTCCTCCTCATTATCACTGAATTTTCTAGTAATGGACAGGGCGGTAGGAAGGTTTTCTAGGTTTGGCCACTTAATCTTTGTGTAGTCATTGTACGCCTCAGTAGGTACACCTAGAATTTCACCCAACTCCTTCACATTGAAAGAGATTTGCACCCCTTTCACCAAGCTGGTAAACCGTCCATCCTTCTGCACAACATTTGCCATGAATTCAACAATTTCACTCCTGGCCAACCTGCCATCCATCTAAAGGACCATGTCCTTCCAACCTTGCAATTCCAATTTCTCCAACAGTAGCACTATCCCTTCCTCCTCCAAATCCTTGAGGAGTTAACCCTTTAGAATTGCCCTCTTGCCAAACTTGGCCATCTTGTCCTTCTTAGTATCTGAATCATCTTCCTCTTCCTCTCCACTCCATTCTTCTTCCTCAACAATTTTCACTTGTTTTGTCTTCACAGCAGACCTGGTCATTTGTGTTAGGGTGGATGGTTCAGCAGACTTTGACATAGAGATAGACTTCTTAGTGGAAGTCTTGGCTTTCTTGGGTTTGGGAGTCTGAACCTCCACTTCTTTAATCACATCTTTATCGTGATGGACCAGGTCCATCTCATCAACATCAACAACCTCAACAGGCTCAGCCGTCTTCTTCTTCCCTTTTGCAACCGCATTTCTTTTGCCTTCTTCTAAGGATTTTTGCAAATTTGCCTCATTCTACTTTAGCTGGCTTCTTGTGTCTCTTCCTCTTGTGAGAGGATTTTTCAGCAGAATTAGAAGGAGCAGCCTTCCTTTTCTTGTTAGCCTTAGTAGTGCCAGGGATCTTAGCCCTGGAAGTTCTCTTCTTCTTTGGGTTGTAGCTCTCACTCGCTTTTTTCAATAGGTCTGCGAGGGTTTCTTCTACTGATGAACCAAGTTCATCTACATTTTGCCCAAGTTTAACCAGCTCTTCAGCGGCTTTGCCAGACCCACTTCCCCCTAGTTTCTTCACACTTTCCTCCATTTTACCTGATTTTGCTCCATAAACAGCCATTATACATGTATCGGGAGTGGGTGAAGAATCAACCACTCTTTTACCCATTCCCCTTTCTTCACTACGAGCATCCTCAATCTCCTTTTCTTTTTCCTTTTTATTTTTACCACCAATCCTTCTAGACTTAGAAGATTCTACATTAACCACAGATCCAACCACAATAAACATGTTCTCCAACTTCTCAGCTAACTCAGACATGACTACAGTAGTAGTATTATTTGGACCAGAGGTTACCTGTTCTGTATCACAAGACCCAGTTTCTTCCCCCTAAGTAGAAGACTTGAAGGATTCTTCAGAATTTTGGGGTTCTTGGGCTTGGCTAGCTTTCAATTGTGCGTCTAATTTCTTTGATAATTCACTCCCAGCCACTGTCTTGCAAGCAAGCATCTTAACTCTTCTTTTCTTAGGCTAAGGAGTGGTTGAAGATGAGGAGCATGGTGGGGGTGTGCCAGGGTTTTCATAAGTGTTAGTCATTTCAATGCTTGGTTTTGGAAGAAAAAGATAGGTAGATTGAAATTTGGAGGATGAGAGAAGATGGAGAGTATTTCGACGGCTTGAAAATTTTGGAATGAAGACAGAGATGATGATGATAAATTTAAAAGGGGATAATTAATGGGGTAAAGGCAGGCTTTACAGGCTTTTAGAAGTCTAATCAAATTGAATTGTCAGTTTTGAAGAGATGGTGGAATCCTTCCCTAGTATCTAGGTGGTTTAACTTGGTTAAGATTCTTTTGAACGGAACTGGTTCACTTATATTGGATAAGTTTAAAAGGAATTTAGACTTTAGGTAGGACTCTGCTCATGATCCAAATATTATTATTTCAAATTATGCAGAGTGTAGAAAATATACCGTGTTATCTTGATGAACCAGGTTCTTCACTAAGAGTTCTCTTGTGTAAGTCTAAAATTGCCAAAATAGAGAAAATATCATTAGAGATTAATGAGTCATTTTAGCATATGGCACAAGAGTATACTAATGAAAGTATGAGACTGAGCAAAATTTAATTTAATTACACACAATTTACAGATTTTCTAACCAAATGTGTTTTTTCAATATCTTTTTCATTGTGAATTCTGAACTGGTCCTGCTAGGTGATCTTGATCATCCCTAATACTAACATGTTCCTTTCAAAGTGATCTCTACTTAGGGAGTTTGTGAAGATGTCAGTTATTTGCTTGTCAGTAGCACAAAATTCCACAGTGATCAACCCATTTTCATAGTTATCCCTCAAAAAGTGATGCCTAACATCTATGTGCTTAGTTCTCTTATGATAAACCGGGTTCTTGGTCATACTAATTGCACTACTATTATCACAAAAAATAGGGATACGACCAACATTAATTCCAAAGTCCATTAATTGGTGTTTGATCCACAACAATTGAGCAAAACATGAAGCAGCAGCAACATACTCAGCTTTAGCAGTAGATAAGGCCACTGAATTTTGCTTTTTGGTGGCCCAAGACACAAGACATGAGCCAAGAAAGTGTGCCAGACCTTAGGTTCTCTTTCTATCCACTAGAAAACCTGCATAATCAGCATCAGCCTATCCCACTAGATTGAAATTACTACCTTTTGGATACCATAGACAGAGATCAGTGGTGTCTTTTAGATATCTCAAACTTCTCTTGACAGCAGTCAAGTGAGACTCGTTTGGATTTGCCTGAAATATTGCATAAAGGTCTACACTGAAAATGATGTTAGGTCTACTAGCAGTGAGATACAACAATGAGCCAATCATTCCCCTATACAACTTCTGATCAACAGATGAACCAGGTTCATCTATATCCAACTTTGTAGCTGTTGCAATAGGAGTGTTAATTTCTTTGGAATCTTCAATTTTAAACATTTTAATCAACTCTTTTACATACTTTTGTTGATTAATCATAGTTCTATTTGAATTTTGTTTAATTTGTAAGCCTAAAAAGAAATCAAGCTCACCCATCATGCTCAATTCAAATTCACTTCCCATTAGTTTAGCAAATTCTTTACTTAACTTATCAGTAGTTGCTCCAAAGATTATATCATCAACATATATCTGAACTACCAAGAGATCTTTACCTTTTTATTTCAAGAATAAAGTATTGTCAATTTTACCTCTCCTGTAGTCATGCTCAAACAAAAAATTTGATAATCTTTCATACCATGCTCTTGGAGCCTGCTTGAGTCCATAAAGTGTTTTGTCAAGTTTGTACACATGATCAGGACTTTCATTGCTTTCAAACACCGGAGGTTGCTTGACAAACACTTCTTCCTTTAGATAACAATTAAGGAAGGAACTCTTGACATCCATCTCGTGAAGGGTGAATTCCATGTAAGCAGCAAAGGCAATGAGGAGTCTTATTGCTTCCAACCTTGCGACTGGAGCAAAGGTTTCATCATAGTCTATGCCCTCCTCTTGGCTATATCCTTGAACCACCAATCTTGCATTGTTCCTTGTAACTGTTCCATCTTCATCAAGTTTGTTTTTGAAGACCCATTTTGTGCCAATTACTGATTTGTCCTTGGGTCTTGGTACCAGATGCCAAACTTGACTCCTTTCAAATTGGTTGAGTTCATCTTGCATTGCATTTACCCAGTCTGCATCTTGCAAAGCGTCATCAACATTTTTAGGTTCAATAAGAGATAAAAGGGCATCAAAAGCACAAATTTTTTTTAATGAAGATCTGGTTTTGATTCCAGAGTTTGGATCAATTATTATGTTCTCAATGGGATGAGAACTTTGATACTTGTAAGATTTTACAACCAATTGGTTTCCCTTTGATGTTCCTTCAATGCTTTGTTGTTGTGGAACAGGTTCATGGATAGGTTCCCTTGATGTTTGGGGATCATTTCCTCTTTGTTTTGTTCCCCCTATCATGTTGCTCTGGGTGGAAGAACCTGTTCCATCACGTGTTCCTTCTTCCAGTGCAGCTTCAGTCTGGGCTGTGGTTTCATGTAAGTTTCTTACCAGTCCAATTGCTTCATAATCATGTTCCTGTCTCTCAGAAAGCATGTTAGCTTCATCAAAAACCACACGAACACTTTCTTCAACACACAAAGTTCTTTTGTTATAGACTTTATAAACTTTGTTATGTGAAGAATATCCCAAGAATACTCCCTCATCACTTCTGGGATCAAACTTGCCTAGGGAGTCTTTACCATTGTTGTGCACAAAGCACTTGCATCCAAATGCCCTAAGATAAGATATATTTGGTTTTCTCCATTTAAGTAACTCATAGGGAGTCTTCTCTACTAAAGATCTAGTCATGCACCTATTTATGATATAGCATGTAGTATTTACAGCTTCAGCCCAGAAGCTATGAGGCAGTTTACTAGAAAGAAGCATGGTCCTAGCCATATCTTCAAGTGTCTTATTCTTTCTTTTAACCACTCCATTTTATTGTGGAGTCCTAGGAGCATAAAAATTACGATCTATGCCATGCTCATCACAAAATTTAGCAAAATTCGCATTTTCAAGTTTAGTGTCGTGATCAAACCTAATTGATGCAAGTTGATTACCTAGTTGTTTCTGAGTTTGTCTAACAAAAGAAGTGAACATGTCAAATTCTTCATCTTTAGATGTTAAAATCAATGTCCAAGTAAACCTAGAGTAATCATCAACAAGCACCATCACATATATTTTACCACCTCTGCTTAATGTTCTCATTGAACCACAGAGATCCATATAGACCAGTCCATCATCCTGGTGGTACTTACCACTTTCTTGCATTTAAAAGAGGATCTTACCTGCTTCCCCCTTGCACAAGCCTCACAAACTTTGTCTTCCTTGAACTTGATATTAGGCATCCCTATCACCAGGT
>AWOL01S0044306.1:38827-51227 GCA_000715115.1 Nicotiana otophora | reverse complement strand
GAGGATAGATTCGTGAAATATAATCAAAACCGAGTAGAGAACACTTACCCCAATCCATATGGTGAAAATCGCTTCAATCCAAGCTACACAGCTCCAAATATGATAAAATGACTGAAACCCCTGAAATATAACTTCTGCCCATGTATTTACACTTCGCGATCGCGAAGAACAAGCTACCCAATTCCTCCAGACAGCCTCTAGTATAATAGTCATAACCTTTCGTACAAAACTTCAAATGAAAAAATGGTTTGACTTTCGGAAAACTAGACACTAAAGGCTACAACTTTCATTTGGATTATCTCCAAATTCCTTATATATTCAAGATATAAGCTTCCAAAGTCAGCCCTGTGCAGCAGAAATGTCTTCTTCGCGAACGTGAATCTGTCTCCGCGAACGCGATTTACAGACCCATTTCTCTTATTTTCCTCTTCGAGAACGCAATACAATGTCCGTGATCCCTATGCACACAGTTGTAACCAAAAATCAGAAATTAACAATGGCCTAAAAATTATCCGAAACCACCCTGAAACTCACCCGAGCCCCTCGGGACACCGTCCGAACATACCAACAAGTCTCAAAATATATTACAGACCTACTCGAGGCCTCTAATCACATATAACAACATCGAAACGATGAATCGTACCTCAATTCAAACTTAGAAAATTTTAAATCTTTCAATTTCCAAAACTCGTGCCGAACATCAAATCAACTCGGAATGAACTTAAATTTTGCACACAAGTCCAAAATGACATAACGAAGCTATTCCAAATCCCGAAACCATAATTCGAATCTGATATCCTCAAAGTCAACTCTCGGTCAAACTCATGAACTTTCCAAACCTTCAAATTCCTAGCTTTCGCCAATTAGCATCGAAACCTTCTAGAAATATCCAAATATCAATCTGAGCATATGCCTGAGTCCAAAATAACCATCTGGACCTAATGGAACCATCAGAACTCCATCCCGGAGTCAAATACACAAAAGTCAAACTTGGTCAACTCTTCCAACTTAAAGCTTCAAACATGAAATTCATTCTTCCAAATCACTTCCGAAAACCTGAAAATCAAAACCGACAATTGACACAGGTCACTATACATCATATGATGTTGCTCAAGACTTCAAATAGATGAACAGAATTCAAATGCTCAAAACGACCGGCTAGGTCGTTACATTCTCCCCCACTTAAACAAATGTTCGTCCTCGAACGTGCCAAGAGTTGTTCTTAAGCTGTCAAATCACTGTGTAACCTTACCATGCACATACCCTGGGGGTGATCCCACGTCACCCTATTCCATAAAGGCCCAACAACAGAACATAACTGAAGATCATTACTTCAACCTTAGCCCATAAACCACATAATCCAATTTCCAACATTCGAAATTTCCTATAAGACCTGAATCTCGCATCTACACATTGTATAAGTCTGAACAAGCTATATCAAGTCATAACCATAACCCAAGTTGTAATCACATGATATACCGTATAACTCGCGTACTCATAGAAATAATTTTCGACCACAATAACTGCTCAAAACAAATTCGGTACCGGTAATAAACCTCATATCAAACAAAACCTCGTTCTAAAACCTCCTCACACTGCCGATGATGAAAGAAACACACAGAAACTCATAACCACTTTATCAGATCAACAAGTTATGGAGCTCCCTCCCGTCTAACAAGAACTTAAACCAATTCCTAAGCCGACTTCCGATATTATTCCTCCATACGTGTTGTAACCAAATCCGATAGTATCCATCCTAGGTCCAATGACCTCATATCATCACACAACCACTTTAGTAACATGCCACATCAATACAATATAAATCCACAACCCGCGCAATCCGTGCACCAATAAGCAACAACCCAAATGTACACAATCATGGAAAATGACTTAAACGAGAGAACAATCCTGCAAGTTCAACAAGTACCACCACAACCGCAATGCTACAAACCTATCATACAAAGTAGAACCAAGACACACGAATCTAACACAAAGGATCATATCCCGATATAACCCAGTTGCAATGCATGACCCCATCCAAACACGGGTCCATATGAAATACCCCAAGCCACCATGGTCAAAACCAACAACTACATGCAATTCGACATCAAATATATGAAGTGTATGACCATAACCACGGAGAAGCAAATAGCACAACATACCACAGTCTGGCGAGAACATAACCAAGGCGCAATCAACCATTCGATACCCCAATAATCATCTCGCTCAAATCCTGCTACAAGACCCAAACAAAATCGCAACATGTATGCTTATAACCAACAAATCATAAACCCTTATAGCATAGAGAAATAACATATAGATCATATCAAAACACGAATAAGTTCAACTCTATCGAATGGCACATCCCTCGACAATAACAGTATGGAGTCAACCAATCCGACCTGGTGTAGAATACACATACTCATTGGGTCTACCAAATGGGCCCAAAATCAACTCTGGTCATCCACAAATAGATAAATAACCCTTTAAAGGTCCACAATGACCTAACGATAACACATACTATCATTTGGCTAGCTTTATCCACACCTTCACAGTCCATAACCATGAAACAATCTACTTCTGAGAATTCCCGGTCTCCAAATGCATAGAACACACGAATCACCATATCTGATCCCAACTCCACCACCCAATGTCTAACACATCTCTTATACACGATCATTCCATGAGTAATATTTCTAAAATTCTTTTGTACCACATAGCAAAAATCTAAATATCAACAGTCAATCAACTAGGCGAGTACTGCAATACCAACGAAGCATTTGTAAGTCAACACATAGTACGTACCCTTCTCAAGAATTACCAAGTGGTTATAACATTCATCTAAATATCTGAAATTGTCCATGTTATACAAAATTCATGACCTTTCCTCCAAATCCAGACTGTGACCTTGCACATGCAAATCTCAACCCCCATACGACACACCGCATCTATCATGCCATCATATGAAAAGTACGAGAATCTCATAATCAACTTTGCGTCCAGCAGAATACATACCCAATCAGTCAGAAATCTTCCATTTGATCCCATCTAGGAGAAAACCATAATACGCAGCATGCTCCTCATGCCAGTAGGAAATATCCATCTCAAACCATGTAAAAGCCATCGAGAACTCTTTGAAACCCATTTGCACATAACCAAGCCATTAGAACTAAATATATGTAACTCAACCAAGTTACGCAGGTCGTCAAACCCAAGATTATTGCCACAAAACACCTGTAGAGACTTACCACATCATAGGTACCCAAGGAACCGACCATACCCATTGCGGTACTGATCCAACATACTACCAAGTTGTCCTATTTTCTCCGAGTTCCTTCCGAATTACCCTCAATTTGACACTCCTTCTCACCATAATACCATGATCCTCAACCAAAACACAACCCACAAGATCCTAAATTAAAACCACACCGCCATATTCCCTCTTAAGCACCCCAAAAGTACCACAACCAAGACACCCACTCTGAAGAGACCTTCTATGAATCCAAAACCGTTTCCTTCACCTTCCTAACGCTGGAATGTAGAATCCATAATGATATAGAAATTCCACAAGTCTTGAAACCATCCAACTTAAATCTCAGATCTAGCCATATACAAATTCGCAAAATTCTCAATTGCTACATATAAATCTTGAATCCATTAGAACATTCTCGAAAGTCATCCACTCTGCTCAAATCTCAATTACACCGACTAAACGGGGTGAACGACTTGTTCCCCATTAGCACAACAACACTCAAAGAAGTAATCCATGCCTTTAAGAAATCGAGCAATTTCCTACTCCATGCGTACTACATCCTTCACGAATAACAACTCAATCATCCTATGATTCCCATATACCCATAAAGTGTAACGTAACCCATATCCATAAATTCCTTTACTCGAGTCATCCTCGATCTCAACATCCGCAAGTCATATCTGATTCACAAGTATGCCTCAAACTGAAACCAGCATAACACATAGCCATGCAATCAAATCGGTGATAGTCCTTCTCACATCCCAAGCAAACTCTTCTCATCACATTCAAACCATCTGAACACATCCTGCAGTCACATCATACTCATCATATGGTCATCCAACCATTCATTGAGCCAAAAATTTCATTAATAGGGACACTACAAGAATTTTAAGTCCAAAAGTAAGTGCTCACATAGCCGAAATCCCCGTGCTCAAGCTACGGTCAAAACCCAACCTCAAGTCCTCCAGACTGGACTATCATCAGCATGCCAAAATCACATCTCGCACCTCGTCCATGGAATCACAAGACGTCGATGTACAACTGATACCGAGCGCTTACATGCACATGCGAATGCGCGGAAAGAATTCAAAGAGTTACGCTTCAAGTTAAATCAATGTCGCATGATAAGGAAAGAAAGATGGGAAGTTTATCCCAAATGCCATGTAGCCTCTCGAAGATAGGTAAGGACGTCATCATACAGATCTGCAAGACTCTACTTTCCATGACCCCAATTTCCCTCCGTAGGATGTCGTGACGGCACCTAGTCTCTAAGACTAGGTAATCCTAAAACTCACTAAATAATTAGAAGAATTCAACCATCGAATAAAACAAATACGAGATAAAACTCTTATACAAATTACAATTCCCAAAACCTGTAGTACAAGTCATAAGCTCTACTGAGTTTGCTAGAAAATTCCTAAATACAACTGTTCGAATGGAATTAAACACTACAATGAAAATATCATAAGATGACTCTGAGGCCTGCGAACGCGACTGTAGGTTTACCTTGAGTCTCCACAGCTCGATCATCCAGCTAATAATCAACAACTACCAAGGCACCTGGATCTGCACAAAAATGTGCATAAGTGTAGTATGAGTACACCACAGCGATACCCAGTAAGTATCAAGACAAACCTCGGCGGAGTAGTGATGAGGGACAGTAAAGAAACCTACTGTACTAAACAACCTGAACAAATGTGTAGATGAACTAATAGAGAAACAATATTAATATAAAGCTAAGTAGGATAAGGAATACGAGACAATATTTGCAATGATACACTAGTAACAACAATATTCAATAGGAAGCAGTTAGGTAATAATGTTGCAGAATAACTAATCACAGTCTAAGTCCGGGGAAACCAAATAAAGGGAAAACTAGCAACAACTCAATGAGAACAACCGCTTGCACACCAAATCTGTTCAAGCATTTTCACAAGGTATCAAACCTCATAATCACAGCTCAGAGGTCCTAATTCATGAACCCTAATAACTCGGCATCTTGTGCCCACATTACAACTCATTACCACACGGATGACTCATGTACCAATTGAACAATCCTCACACAGAAGGCAAGAAGACAAGAGTTCGTATAATGGCTAATGTCGTCAGGATTCACCTTTTAAAACCGTTATGGGTGATTTAACTACGTGTATGCTTGTGCAAGTATTCTACCATAATTCCAGTCAACAAATAAGAGTGGAGTCAATGAATGGCACATAAGCAATGATCACCACAAAATGTACGGTGTAATAGAAGTAGCAATGAAGTTTGAAGCAGAGACTAGCACAACAAGATTAGCTACACAGAACTGAGCAAATAGTGCAACATAGAGGAAAACAATTAATAGTATGCTAAGAAAAACAACAATCAAACACAAGAGAACAGAAAGGGGAAATGACAACAAGAGCACTCTCGAGGTACCGCCTCGTAGTCTCAAATCGTAAATGAATCACAGCTTTCCTTATATCACCGCGGGAGCCTTTATATTTAGTTTTTGAAAATTATTTTCCTGAAATAGCATACAACATTTTATCCCACCTTATCACACTGTATGGCTTCTAGTAGTTCCTCTACTAGCAACGCGTTTCAAGCCCGCCTTATTGCACTGCATGCGTTTCAACACCTAAACCTTATACCACCGCATGCGTTTCAACACCCAGACCTTATACCACCGCATGCGTATCAATAACAACAGCACAGCAGAAACCTTCTGCAAAACAATAACAACCACACGGCAGAAACCTCGTGCAACATAATAACAACGGCAAGGCAGAAACCTCATGCAGCACAACAACAATCATACGGAAAAAACCTTGTGCAACACTATAACAACCGCACGGTAGAAACCTCGTGCAACACAATAACAATCGCACGGCAAAATCCTCGTGCAACACAATAACAACCGCACGGCATAAACCTCGTACAATACAATTACGACCGCACGGCAGAAACCTCTCAACAAAACACGTATGCCAAAAACATAACAACTCAAATAAATGACTTTCACAATATGTGCCCACATGACACAACATCTCCTCAAAACAGTTGCAATATCACTTCTACGAATAGCCCTCAGCTCAGCAACACTGAATACAACAACAACAACAACAACAATAACAACAATAACAACAATAATAATAACACGAGAATACGACAAGTAAATCAATACAGGAACTTCATAACACAAAGAAATGGAAGAACGGACTCACAGAGAAAGACACAACATGGAAATAATAGTCTCAACAAGAATAGTTCAATAAGGGATAGGTAATGTGTAACAATGATTCCACAAAAGTACAATTCGACAACAAGAGGATAGCATGTATCAATGACCCCAAATAAGAATGCGTCAACAAAGAAAGGGATAACCAACTTTAATTAAGTCTAAGTAATTATGAAAGAGATAATAACGATTTCAATTAAGGTTAAGCAATTACGGAAAGGATAGAATGACGATAAAAGGGGGCAACAACTTCAGTTAAGGCACATAAGAGTTTAATCGGCAATAAGGGTAGCACATGAAGCAATTAATTCCAAATAAGACATGTAAGGATGAATTTAGTAAATGAGGAAATTTAACATGAAAAAACAACTTCATATTTAATGGACAAAAGAACTTAAGAGCACTAGACAGTCAAATTTCCATAAATAAGTCTGAGCACATACTGGTCACCTCGCGTACTCGGCCTCCACATGACACAATTAGCACAAAGACTCAAATCCTAAGGGGTAGTTCCCCCATACAAAGTTAGGCAAGATACTTACCTCAAAGAAGCTAGATCATTACTCTAAAACGACCTTCTCGAGTGAAACACCCTCCGGACGGCTCACATCTAACCAAAATAACTCCAATTCATAAATAAAACTCATTGAAAACAATTCTGGATAATAAAGCTTCAATATTTAACAAGAATTAAAAGTCAACCGAAAAGTCAAACCTCGAGCCCGCACCTCGGAACCCGACCTAAATTATAAAATCCGGAGACCCATTCCATAACGAGTCCAACCACACAAGAATTACCAAATTTTGAAAATGAATCGCCCTTCAAATATCCATTTTACATTTTTGAAAGATTATGCAAACTTCTCAATTTTTGATTCACTAATAAATGATACAAATAACCATATAATCATGACATACAACCAATTTCAGAAATATAACACTTACCCAAACCAAAATCGTAAAGAATCCTCCAGAATTGCCCAAAACCGAGTCCAACTCAACCAAAATAATGAAAACTGACTGACTTCAATCCTTTATATTTCTGCTCAGAATTGCACCTGCAAAACAATTTATGTGCCTGCAATGTCGCTTATGCAACACAAGTGTCACTTCTGCGACTCAAGCGTCGCTTCTGTAGTGTCCACTGTCAGTTGAACCCATCGTACCTGCGGTAGAAAGTCCGCTACTGCGCAAACGCAGGTGCAAGCTTCAAATGCACTTCTGCACTTACCTCGCTTCTGCGTCCCCAGGCACCGCTTCCGCGATCATGCAGGTGCGGAAAATAACATCACACATGCGACCTCTACCCTGATCCTTCCCAGCTGCTTCTGCGGCTACTTCCTCACTTATGCGACTGCGCACCTGCGACCAAATCCATCACAGGTGTGATGGCATAGGTCCAGAACTCCTCAGCATTTCTAAAGTCCAAAACTTTGATCTGTTAACCATCCGAAATCCACCCGAGTCCCCCAGGAGATCAACCAAATATACCAATACATACTAAAACACGATACAAACTTAGTCGGGGCCTCATATCACATCAAAAATTCTAAAACTACGAATCGCACCACGAATTGAACTTATGAACGTCCAAATCTTCCATCTTCCAAAATCGTGCCGAAACATATCAAATCAACCCGGAATGATGTCAAATTTTGCACACAAGTTCCAAATGCAATAACGGAGCTAATCTAACTCTCAAAATCGCATTCCGACCCTGATATTACCAAGGTTAACTCTTAATAAAACCTCACAACCTTCTAAAACTTCAAATTTGCAATTTTTGCCGAAATGCTTCGATTACCCTACAAACCTCCAAATTCGAATCCGGACACATGCCTAAGTCCAATATTACCATACAAAGTTGTTGAAATCATCAAAATTCCATTCCGAAGTCGTTTGCTCAAAGGTAAAACTCCGATCAACTCTTTTCATTTAAGTTTCAAAAATAAGAATTATTCTTTCAATTAAATCCCAAATCATCTGAAAACCAATCTCGACCACACACTCAAGCCATAATACACATTAAGAAGATTCTCGAGACCTTAAGTCGCTGAACGGGGCGCTAATTCTCAAACGACCGGTCGGGTCGTTGCACTACCAAACACTTGCTCATGACTCGTAAAACCTATGAACCTAGAGCTTTGATACCAACTTGTCACAACCAAAAATCCATCTATTCGTGATGGCACCTAACCTAACCCGCTAGGTAACCCAAATAACAACTATCCAATTTAATGAGATTGATCAAGATAAGAAACGATAATACAACTGCTTTTATACAAGAATATTCCAAGGATTGGTAGTATAAATCATGAGCTTCTAAGATTTAAAGTTTTACAAACTGAATTGAAATAATTATAACATCCGTTTGAAATGTAAATGAGTAGAATTCAGATATAACGCTACCAAGGACAAGTGATAGCCATAACTGGAACGCAGGTACATCTTCAAATCTAGCTCCCAGACGTACGCAGCAACATCAACATCCAACATCTGCACACAAGGTGCAGAAGTGTAGTGTGAGTACAACCGACCATATGTACTCAGTAAGTAACAAACCTAACCTTAGGTTGAAAGTAGTGACGAGCTGGGATACGGGTCAGAGTCCAACTTCAATAACCAACAATAGTTCTTAACAATCATAATAAAAATAGTGCAAGAAAAATAACCAAGAGATATAATGCCCAACTCGCTCACAGTTTCGGGAAATAGGCATGTTTTTCAAATAAAATAGTAAAACCCAAATCTTTTACCAAAAGCACCAAAATATAAGTAAGTTTGTTAAACCGTGAGTTTATTTCCAAAACGTTTAAACAGGTAAATGTTTCATTATCAAATGGCATGAGGAAAGTACATCTTTATGCCCACATGTCAATGTGTATAAAAAGTCATGAATGACGTGATACCATACATCATGAGAAAAATGTATCTATATGCATGTATGTCAAGTCTTCATGTCAAATGCAATACAACATATTGAATAACCATATGCATACCCTCAGAGTATCAATCCACCCAGTCCCCCCAGTCACGCAGTCCTCATAGTCACTTAATCCTCACAGTCACTCATTCCTCCCAATCGCTCGGCACTCGCACTCAATAGGTACATGGATGTGTAAATTTCGGAGGGGCAATTCCAGCCCAAGCATTATAAAAAAACAATCATGGCATGAATCAAATAAATGTGTTGCGGCGTGCAGCCCGATTCCATAATTATCCTCATATTCAGACCCTCGACCTCACTCAGCCATCAATCTCTCCAGTCTCTCGGGCTCATAAAAATCATGATAATCAGCCCAAACAATGATGTTATAATGTATAAATAAAGGACAATCAGCCCATACGGTGCACGCCCACACGTCTGTTACCTAGCATGTGTGTCACCTCAACACAAAACACATATCACGCATATTCAGGGGTTCATACCCTCAGCACCAAGTTTAGAAGTGTTACTTACCTCGAACAAGTCAAATCCAATACCGAGCAAACCAAACAATACTCCAAAAATGACATCTTGCGCGTACCGACCTTCGAACGACTCGAAACTAACCAAAAGCAACTCAAATACATCAAATAATGCGTAAGGAAATAATTCCAAATGATAAAGGTCAAATATTAAATCAAAAGCCCAAAATCAACCAAATATTCAAACCTCGGGCCCGCACTTCAGAACTTGACAAAACTCACAAAATCCAACAACCCATTCAATTACGATTTCAACCATACTAGTTTCACTCAAATCTGACTCTGAATCAATGTTCAAAACTCAAAAATTCATTCTATGAAACTTTAGACAAAAACCCCCAGTTTCTCTTTTTAAATCAACAACCAAATGCCAAAAACAAGGATAGATTAATGAAATATGATCAAAACCGAGTAGAGAATACTTACCCCAATCCATATGGCGAGAATCGCTTCAAAAATTACTTCAATCCGAGCTTCATAGCTCCAAATATGATAAAATGGCTGAAACCCCCAATTTATAGCTTCTGCCCAGGTATTTACCCTTCGTGGTCGCGAAAAATGCTTTACGATCATGAAGCACAACTTTTCTCAGCTCACAATTGCCCTTCATGATCGCCGAAAAAACCAATCGCGATCGCGGAGAACAAGTTGCCCAACTCCTCGAGACAACCTCTAGTATAATGGTCATATCTTTTTGTACCAAATTCTAAATGAAAATGGTTTAACTTTATGAAAACTAGCCACCAAGGGCTATAACTTTTATTTTTGGATCATCTCCAAATTCCTTATAGATTGCAACATATATAAACTTTCAAATTCAGCCTTGTGTAGCAAATATTTCTTCTTTGCGAATGCAATTCACAAACCCCTTTCTCCCATTTTTCTCTTCGCGAACGCGATCCAATGTCCACGATCGCGATGCACACTGCTATAGCCAAAAACTAGCGAATAAAATATCCTAGAAATGGTCCGCAATTATCCCGAAACTCACCTAAACCCCTCGGCACCCCGTCCGAACATACCAACAAGTCTCAAAACATATTACGGACCTACTCGAGGCCTGAAATCACATATAACAACATTCAAAACGACGAATCGTACAACAATTCAAACTTAGAAATTTTTAAATCTTTCGATTTCCAAAACTTGTGCCGAACCATATCATATCAACTCGGAATGAACTCAAATTTTGCACACAAATCCAAAATGATATAACGAAGCTATTCTAATTCCCGGAATTACAATCTGAATCTGATATCCTCAAAGTCTCAACTCTCAGTCAAACTTATGAACTTTCCAAACCTTCAAATTTCCAACTTTCACCAATTAGCACCAAAACCTTCTAGAAATATCCAAATGCCAATCCGAGCATACGCCCGAGTCTAAAATCACCATCCGGACCTAAAAGAGCCATCAAAACTTTATTTCGGGATTAAATACACAAAAGTCAAACTTGGTCAATTTTTCTAACTTAAAGCTTCAAACATGAAATTCATTCTTCCAATCACTTCCAAAAATATGAAAATCAAAACCGACGATTCATACAAGTCATAATACATCATACGATATTCCTCAAGATTTCAAATAGCTTAACGGAATGTAAATGCTCAAAACGATTGGCTGGGTCGTTACAGGAATATGATGTGAAAGGTTGAGAAAAGGTTCTAAAAAATATGTTTCCTCCTTTTGGTAGGAAAGTCATTTTCCTCCAATCGGAGGAAAATGAGTTCATGACGAAACTATTTTCCAAGATATTTAATCCAACAAAAGATGGAAGAATTGAAAAATATTCTTCAAAAAAATATTTTCATTTGTACCAAACACACTCTAAAGCTGAACAACGTCAGACATATAGTGTTACATGGGATTTATATGAATTTTTGTGAATTTTTGTGCACGTTTCCCTTTTACGTGAGGGTTTCAATGAATATTTGCGCAAGTTTCCCTTTTACGTGAGGGTTTCTATGAACATTTGCGCAAGTTTGCTTTTTACATCCTTTTTATATGCGGCTTCAGGTGTATTTTTGCTCCGATGGCATTTTGGATTCCGGGCATTTATTCTTCTGAAACCAACCCTTTAACGTGAGGGTTTGTATAAGAGAGGGCCCTCTTATGTTTATAGTGCTCTTGAAGACGATGTCTCTTGTTCATTATCGCACTAACATTTGAAGTACTTGTTTAACTTTCAAATGACAAAATCAGCTTATCGTTCAGACAAGAAACAAGATAAAAGCAAAAGGATTTCATTTTATTCATTCTATTTTCGAATATTACATAAGCATTTTCCTATTCAAAAAGGAAATTGTCATTACTTGTGGCTATCTTGTACAACAAGTTTCTATGGGATTGGCTATGCAGTCCCCAGTGCCGATGATGCATTTTGTTTCTGGATTTTCGTTCTCGGTTGACGTGGCCGTTATTATTTCCGTATCCTCATATCATCCCCCCCCCCCCTT
>AWOL01S0044306.1:0-38401 GCA_000715115.1 Nicotiana otophora | reverse complement strand
CCCCCCCCCTTAGTGTTTGAATATGAATAATGTAAATTGGAACACTGGGAGTCTTGTATCTTCGAAAGTCCCACCAACGAATTGCTAGGTAATCCTTCACTCGGAAACATATCTTGTTTCCCCTTAGGAATCCATGTTGTCGGGCAAAAGAATACCTAACAGTCCTCTGGCGGTTTGTGCCCCTGAACGGTCGGGTAACCTCTGTTTGGTAGCAAACTTAGCTTCCCGGTGGGAATTTTCTATCCAACCAAAGATTACCTAATCGTCCCCGAGTGGAAGCTTGTTCGTTTGCCTTGCTATCAAAGGTCTTATTGTTGTTGTCTTTGTAGTATGCTTTCTATCACTGCCTCATTAAAAACCTTGAGAGAAAAGCCCAATTGGGACAAAACCCGAACGAAGGAAAAAAGAGTGCAACACATACTTTCTGTTTGAGTATTATTCATGAGCAATAATATCTTTTGAGGTGTGCCACGTTCCAGTTGCTGGGAAACTTGTCCCCATTCTGGTTCTCTAACTCCTATGAACCTTTCCCAGTGACAGCTGAAATTCGGTAAGGACCTTCCCATGTTGGGCTTAGCTTTTTCGTGTTTAGCTCCCGGGTATTTTTTGTTACTTTGCTGAGAACCAAGTCTCATACTTTTAAAAAGTGGAAGTTGGCTCTCCGATTGCAATATCACTCCATCCTCTGCTTTTGAGCTGCCATTCTTACATGCGCCAAGTCCCTGCATTCCTCGAGCAGTTCCAAGTTGATTAGCATTGCTTCATCATTCGATTATTCATTTGTCTAAGAATATCTCAAAGTGGGTTCTCCCACTTCAATCGGGATTAGGGCTTCAGCACCGTACACGAGGGAAAAAGGAGTTTCTCCTATACTTGATTTGGTCGTTGTTCGGTAGGCCCATAGAACTCCGAGCAACTCTTCGAGCTATTTGCCTTTTGCTTCTTCCAACCATTTCTTGAGGTTTTGAATGATTACTTTGTTTGTCGACTCCGCTTGACCATTTGCGCTCGGATGATAAGGTGAAGATGTGATTCTCTTTATTTTCAAGTCTTTGAGGAACTTTGTAACTGTTGCACCGATAAACTGTGGCCCATTGTCACATATTCCGAACCTGCAAATTATATTTTCCCACAGGAAATCGACCACTTCGCGTTCTCCGATCTTCTGATAAGAACCTGCTTCAACCCATTTAGAAAAATAATCAGTCAAAATTAAAAGAAATCTTACCTTTCCGGGAGCCGGTGGCAGCGGTCCGACGATGTCTATCCCCCATATCATGAACGTCCATGGGGACAAAATCGAATGTAAGGGGTTCTACCTGTTGATGTACTAGTGATGCGTAGCGTTGGCACTTATAACATTTTTGTACGAAATCATTGGCGTCTTGTTTCATGCGAGGCCAATAATATCCTGTCTGTACCAATTTCAGCACCAAAGACTCTACGCCTGAGTGATTGCCGCATATCCTTTTGCAGATTTCTCTCATGACATAGTCAACTCCTGACGGTCCTAAACACCGGGCCAGCGGGCCTTGGAAAGATTTTCTATACAATTGGCTTTTCTAAAAGCTATAACGTGCAGCTTTAGTGTGTAACGCCTGTGATGCTTTGGGATCATCGGGTAACTTTTCGTGCTCGAGGTAGTTGATTATTGCGTTCCTCCAGTCCTAGACCAAACTAGCCAAATTCAACTCGTAGTAACCATTAGTATCAAGGACTGAGCTCATTAGTTGTACCACCGTACCGGACTCTGATCCCTTTATTTCCGTTGATGAACCTAAGTCTGCTAATGCATCCGCTTCTGTATTATCCTCTCTCGGTATATGATTTATTAAACACTCACATAATCGTGCCAAAAAAGCCTGGACCTTTAGCACGTATTGTTGCATACGTTCTTATTTGGTATCAAAGATTCCGTAAATCTGATTTACCACCAACTGTGAGTCGGATTTGATTTCGATAACCTCGAAATCAAGTCCTCAGGCCAATTCGAGCCCTGCAATCAAAGCTTCATACTCTGATTCATTATTAGTTAAAGGGATCGTGTTTATGGCTTGCCTTAAGGTTTCCCCCTGAAGGCATGATTAAAATTGTTCCAAGCCAGGACCTTTTTACATTCGAGGCTTCGTCCGTAAATAAGGTCCAAACCTCTGATGTCGATTCTGATACCATTACTGCCTCTTTGGTTGCTAGAGGCAGTAGTCTCAGACTAAAATCGACCACGAAGTAAGCCAAGACTTGTGACTTAATTGTAGTCCTCGGTTTATATTCTACGTCAAATTTACTCATTTCGATCGCCCATTTGGCTAATCTTCCCGAGAGCTCGGGTTTATGAAGGATGTTCCGCAAAGGGAAAGTACTCACCACAGCTATTGGGTGGCATTGAAAATAGGGCCTCAGCTTTCGAGTGGCGACTACGAGAGCTAAGGCCAGTTTTTCCAAATTTGGGTAGCAAGTTTCTGCTCCCGTTAAAGTTTTGCTAACGTAATAAATAGGAAACTGCGTACCTTCGTCCTCCCGAACTAAAACCACACTTATCGCAACTTTTGAAACCGCGAGGTAGACTAGCAATGTTTCGCCTTCTTTTGGTTTCGAGAGCAATGAAGGGCTTGATAAGTACTTCTTCAGGTCCCTCAAATCCTGCTGACACGTAAAGAAGCGATGACACTTCTCCGACGACCGGGAAATAAACCTGCTCAAAGTTTCTAACCTTCCTGTGAGTCTTTGGACTTCCTTCACATTTGATAATTGATACGGTATATCGTCTATGGCCTTGAATTTGCAGGATTTTACTTCAATTCCCCTTTGTGAGACTAGAAACACCAGGAACCAACCAGAGCTGACCCCGAACGCGCACTTTTCGGGGTTAATTTCCGTGTCATGCTTCCTCAGGATATCGAATGTTTCTTGCAAATGCCTAAGGTGGTCACCTACATTCAAAGACTTAACAAGCATATCATCTATATAAACTTCCATGGTCTTTCCTATTTGCTTTTCAAACATCTTATTTACGAGTCATTGATAAGTGGCTTCGGCGTTTTTCGACCCGAAGGGCATTACATTGTAACAATATGTACCAAAATTTGTTATGAACGGAGTCTTTTCCTGATCTTCCGGGTTCATCTTAATTTGGTTGTACCCAAAATAAGCATCAAGGAAACCCATTAACTCATGTCCGGCATGGCATCAATCATTTTATCGATATTGGCAGTGGAAACGAATCTGTTGGGCATGCCTTATTAAAATCTTTATAGTCTCATACATACGAAATTTATTGTTCTTCTTAGGAACTACTACTACATTGGCTAGCCAGTCTGGATATCTTACCTCTCTGATCGAACCAATTTTAAGCAAGCGGGTTACCTCTTCTTTGACGAATTTATTCCTAGCCTCGGCAATAGGGCACTTCTTCTGTCGTTCCGGTGGTACGTTGGGATCCAAACTCAGCTTGTGCATGGCTATTTCTGTCTGGATACCTGCCATATCCTCGTGCAACCATGCAAAACAATCAGCGTTAATTTTAAGAAATTTAATAAAACCCTACCTGAGCTCGGGATGTAGTCCTGTCCCCAAGTGAAATTTTCTTTCTAAGAATTCTTCGAACAATGCCACTTGATCTAGTTCCTCTGCCGTGGATTTGTTGTGTCCGTCTCTTCTAGAACGTGAAAATATCTCGGCACCTGATACTATTCTTATGACTCTACCCCTGGAATGACCTCTTCTAACCCCGGGAGTAGGCGTCGGTTCCTGTAATTTCTAAGATGTGTGTTGCTTCCCTTTGCTACTGTAAACTGAGCTTGCATTCATCTCCCTCGCTGCCGGTTGGTCACCTCTTACCTGCTTGATTCCTTCGAACGTTGGAAACTTCAGTAATTGGTGATACATCGAAGGTACAGCTTTCATCTCGTGTAGCCATGGGCTTCCCAAGATGATGTTGTATCCCATATCACCATCCACTACTTCAAAGAGAGCTATTTTCATTACTCCTTCGGCGTTCGTGAGCAGCAAAATCTCTCCCCGGGTCATCACGCTCACAAGGTTGAATCCAGTGAGGAGTTTTATTGCCGGAATAATGCTTCTAGTGAGTTTAGCTTGTTCCAATACTCTCCATTGTATGATATTATCTAAACTTCCTGGATCCACCAGAATACGCTTAATTTTAAAATCTAACACATTTAAAGAGATTATCAGTGAGTCATTATGTAGTAACAGTAATCGGTCTGCATCTTCCTCCGTGAAAGTGATATCGTCCTCCCAGAGTCTTTTGCTATGAGTTATCGATACTTTAGTCTTCTTTGCCGCCGAAAAGGTGACCCCGTCAATTTCGTTCCCCCCAAAGATCATGTTGATCGTTTGGTGTGGGGCTTCTTCTCCTGCTTTCGAAGATTCCGCGTTATCTGTGTTGCGACCGTAATTGTTCATAGCTCGATCACTCAAGAATACTCGGAGATGACCAATCTTCAATAGGATCCCTTTGGCTGGAATCGGACCTCAAAGGTCTCGGGAACCGTGTTTCTTTAATATTCCTGATGGCGGACACCAATTACACTACACTGACGTTGAAGTTATATTCTGACAACTTGGGGTAAGAAAGGTCTCGAGACCTCGACATTGGTTTATCTTGAAGTGATCTTATTTTTCAACCTCGATCAGTCCCTCCGTCAGCGGTGAACTTGTTTGTTGATCGAAAATTTTTGCCACGGTCTTTGGTATGCTCGTAGGGCAAAAACCGACCCCTCGAAGTCCGCCTATCCACGTCGTATTCATCCTTTGATTTTTCTTTGTTCTTCTCCCGTCCTTTGGCCGATGATGTAGAACCGACCTAGTCATCTTCGATCCTTATCTTTGACTCGTACCGGTTGTGAACATCTGCCCAGGTTGTAGCTTGAAACTCAAGCAGCCTCTCCTTTAGCTTCCGAGAAGCGTCTGAACGTTTTAGATTCAATCCTTTGGTGAATGCTTCAGCTGCCCATTCATCCGGGACGGACGGGAGAAACATTCTTTCTTTCTGGAATCAGGTAACAAACTCTCGTAACAATTCAGATTGTCCTTGTGTGATTCTGAATATGTCGGCCTTTCGGGTTTGTACTTTCTCACCCAGGCATGAGCTTTAATGAAAGAATTCACGAGCATCTCAATGGAATCTATGGAATGCTCGGGCAGTAATGAATACCATGTTAGGGATCCCCTTGTTAGAGTTTCGCTGAATTTCTTTAGCAACACAGATTCAATGTCGTTTACAATGGTAACTGAGTTCACTATTTATAACTATGCCTAGGGAAAAATGTCCTAGGATCATGCCCTTCTTTAATGCCAATTATGAGGATCATTGATGAAGATGTAACGTTGAGCATAAATGCCAAATTCTCTGTAAATGAATGTCGCTTTCAATGCTATAGAATATTCCTTAGTAAATGCTACCGGGTGCAAAGCATTTAATACATTTTTATGAACGTTATTCGTTCTGGTGACAAGCGTAGTGGCTGCGTTCGGTCCTCAGTCATCCCATCTTGGATTCCACGTGTCCTCCTTTTATAGCCCGTTTGGCCAAGATGGAAAAATTAACTTATTTTGAGAAGTGCTTTTTTTCAAAAGTACTTTTGGTGAGAAGCAGTTTGTGTTTGGCTAATTAATTTAAAAAGTACTTCTAAGCAGCAATTAGTATGTGGCCAAGCTTTTAAAAAGTGCGTCTAAGTGTATTTTTCTCAAAAGTGCTTCTAGAAAGAGGCTACTTTTTTGTGCTTCTCCAAAACTACTTTTGCTGCACTTTTTTTCTCCTAAAAGCTTGGCCAAACACTTCAGATTTGGAAAAAAAACACTTTTTTTACCCTATACAAGCATCAATCCATATATTTAGCTTACAATATTGTTTTTGCTAAGGGAACTTTTACATTATAAAAGCATAAAAAGTAGAACTTTCATACTAATAAGCATATGTTCATATTCTAATACCCCGAATATTAAATTATCGTTACCGAGTCGCATTTTTCCAGAAGTCATTTTTATCTAGTAAATTGTTAAGTCAAAACTTATTTCTAGTCTCCTTCTTTGCCTCAAAATTCAAGGCATTTCTAGTTATTAAAAGAAAGGGACAGTTGTAGATAATTTTGACGCTTCCATATCATATGTCACAAGACTCATATGCCACTGGTGTGGCAAAGTTACACATTTTGACCCTCCTATCTCAATTATTTTCTTAAAATTTCTAGCAAATATTTTTTAAATTCCCCATTACTTACCTAGGGTGCGTATTGTATGTTGGGAGGAAGAAAATATTATATTTTGGAGACTGTGTCACAAAGATTGTGTAGAAGACAACAGGTGGTAGAGCTGTGTTGATAAAGCATGTCCCTATAGTCCCAACCTCTGCATCTATTGGAAGCTCTGAGATCACCTAAAATCATTTTCAAGAAGATTGAAGGATATTTTGCTAGATTATTTTGGGGTACTACTGATGGTAAATTAAGATACCATTGAAGCTCATGTGGTTTTTTCTTATATATCGAGTCACAAACAGGCAAGGAAGCATTACAAAAAGATTTTAAAAAATATATATATAGATACTGGTATCTGTAGGAGCATATTATCTCATGTAGTTTCACAAATCTTTAACATTATTACAAACTGCAAGAGTAGCTTTTATTATTTGCAAACATAGGTACGTAGCATCAATTAAGATGAAGAAATACAATGATCATTAATCAGCAGAAGTAGCAAAAGTAAAAGGTTCAAAGGGCAAAGGCGCCATCCGGAAGACAATCTCCATGAACAGCATGCTCCCAATTTATGCATTGGTCGTTACAATTAATCGAAATAATGCATTCTCCTGTCCATGTTGTGCTGCGCTTTTCACAACCATATGCTTCTGCCATTTGCATCTCTGCGTAGAATTGAAGGTAAAAGCTCAAACTAAATTGACTGTTCGTTTTTTTGGAGTCAAACATGTGTTTAATGGTAATTCCATTTATATATATTTATTATCAAAACCAATTATGATAACATACTGATGTTTGAAATTTCAATATTGACAGAGAAATGAGAATAAAATGTTAATTTGATTTTAAGGGTAAGTGGTTTTCTTACTTATTTTATGGTCTTTGGCTAGGTGGCAGAAAATATTTTTTGAAAAATATACTCCCTCCATTTCAATTTATGTGAACCTATTATTTATTAGTTCGTGTCAAAAAGAATGACCTATTTTTTTTATTTTTTAAACTCCATGCCCAGTTAAATGGGTCACATAAAATGAAACGGAGGAAGTATAATTTAGGCAAACACTACGGGACACACAATCGGTAAGGACGATAGGGGATAGACGTAGGTCGGGGTCTAGGGACCGGAGTGGCGGTGGCGAGCATAGAGGTGGGGGGTGGGGTAGGGGTGACTGGGTTTTAAGGGTGGTGAGGTGGGGGTTTGGGGGTCAAGATGGCAAGGGGTGAGGGTGGGGATAGGAGTGGGAGTGGGAGTGGTGGAGGGTGAAAGGTGGAGGTGGGGAATTATCATGACCCAAAATCCATCTAATCGTGATGGGACCTAACCCAACTCGCTAGGTAAGCCAACTAACAACTATCCAATTTAATGAGATTGATCAAAAGAAGAAACGATAATACAGCCGCTTTTATACAAGAATTTTTCAAGGACTGTTAGTACAAATCATGAGCTTCTAAGATTTAGATTTTTACAAAACTGAATTGAAATAATTACAACATCCGCTTGAAATGTAAATGAACAGAAGGCGAATATAATGCTACCAACGACAAGTGATAGCCATAACTGGAACACAGGTATATCTTCAAATCTAGCTGCCTCCGTACGCAGCAATATCAGCATCCAACATCTGCACGCAAGGTGCAGAAGTGTAGTATGAATACAGCCGACCCCATGTACTCAATAAGTAACAAACATAACCTTAAATTGAAAGTAGTGACGAGCTGGTACAAGAGGCATAGTCCAACTCCAATAACCAGCAACAGTTCATAACAATCATAATAAAAATAGTGCAAGAAAAATAACCCAGAGTTATGATATTGAACTTGCTCACAGTTACGAGAAAATAGGCATGTTTTTTAAATAAAATAGTAAAACCCAAATCTTTCACCGAAAGCACCAAAATATGAGCAAGTTTGTAAAACCGTGATTTCCTTTCCCAAACTTTTCAAAAGGTAAATGTTTCACTATCAAATGGTATGAGGAAAGTACATCTTTATGCCTACATGTCAATGTGTATGAAAAGTCATGAATAACGTGATACCCGTACAGCATGAGAAAAATGCATCTCTATGCATGTATGTCAAGTGTGTATGTCGAATGCAATACAACATTGTGAATAACCATATGCATACTCTCAGATTATTAATCCACTCAGCCCCCCCAGTCACTCAGTCCTCCCAATCACTCAGTCCTTATAGTGACTTTGTCCTCACAGTCACTCAATCCTCTCAATCGCTCGGCACTCGCACACAATAGGTACACGCGCCCACTGTGGATGTGCAGATTCCGAAGGGGCAATTCCAGCCCAAGCACTATAATAGGCCAATCATGGAATGAACCAAATAAACATGATGTGGCGTGCTGCCCGATCCCATTAATTTTCTCACAATCAGGCCCTCGACCTCACTCAGTCATTAATCTCTTCAGTCTCTCAGGCTCACAAGAATCAAGATAATCAGCCCGAACAGTGATGATATGAGGTATAAATAAAGGAGAATGGAGACTAAAATATGATATGCAAATAATAGTTGTGATTGAGAATACATTTCAAATTAAGCAATTAATTCAACATATAACACGACCTTTGTGGGTCCAAACAGTGCCAGCATGTGGCCTAAGCATGATTTCTAATATGGATCACAGCCCAGTTACTCTAGCACGTAGAGATTTCATAGTTACAGATAAGATTAGCTAACTATACAGTACCACAAAAATAACTGAGTCACAATTCACGTGATGCACGACCACACGCCCGTCACCTAGCGTGTGTGTCACCTCAACACAAAACACATATCACGCATATTCAGGGGTTCATACCCTCAACATCAAGTTTAGAAGTGCAACTTTTCTCGAACAAGTCAAATCTAATACCGAGCAAACCAAACGATACAACAAAAATACTATTTCGCGCGTATCGACCTCTGAACGGCTCAAAACTAAACAAAAGCAAATCAAATACATCAAATAATGCCTAAGGAAACAATTCCAAATGATAAAGGTCGGATCTTTAATCAAATGCCCAAAGTCAACCAAAGAGTCAAACTCCGGGCCTGCACCTCGGAACCTGGC
Source organism: Nicotiana otophora (assembly GCA_000715115.1). Lineage (NCBI taxonomy): Eukaryota > Viridiplantae > Streptophyta > Magnoliopsida > Solanales > Solanaceae > Nicotiana > Nicotiana otophora. Next base: position 29,122 of record AWOL01S0044306.1, on the reverse strand, counting down.
AAAACTTACAAAATCCGGCAACTCATTCAATTATGAGTACAACCATACTAGTTTCACTCAAATTCGACTCCGAATCAATGTTCAAAACTCTAAAATTCACTCTATGAAACTTTATACAAAAACCCCCAATTTATCATTTTAAATCATAAACCAAATTCCAAAAATGAGGATAGATTCATGAAATATAATCAAAACCGAGTAGAGAACACTTACCCCAATCCATATGCTAAAAATGGCTTCAATCCAAGCTACACAGCTTCAAATATGATAAAATGGCTGAAATCCCCCGAAATATAACTTCTGCCCATGTATTTACGCTTAGCGATCACAGAAAATGCTTTGCGATCACGAAGCATAACTTTTCTCAACTCACAATTGCCCTTCGCGATAGCGGAAAACCAATCACGATCGCGAAGAACAAGCTGCCCAACTTCTCCAGATAGCCTCTAGTATAATGGTCATAATCTTTCGTACAAAACTCCAATTGACAAATGGTTTGCCTTTCACCAAGGGCTACAACTTTCATTTTTGGATCATCTCCAATTTCCTTATATATTCAAGATATAAGCTTTCAAAGTCAGCCCTGTGCAATAGAAATTTCTTCTTCACGAACGTGAATCTGTCTCCGAGAACGTGATTTACATACCCTTTTCTCCCAATTCGCTCTTCGAGAATGCGATACAATGTCCCAGATCCCGATGCACATTGTTGTAGCCAAAAACATGCATTTATAAATGGCCTAGAAATGATCCAAAATCACCCTGAAACTAACCCGAGCCCCTCGGAACACCGTATGAATATACTAACAAGTCTCAAAACATATTATGGAACTACTCGAGGCCTCAGATCACATATAACAACATCGAAATGACGAATCGTACCACAATTCAAACTTAGAAAATTTTAAATCTTTCAATTTCCAAAACTCTTGCCGAACCATATCAAATCAACTCGGAATGAACTCAAATTTTGCGCACAAGACCAAAATGACATAACGAAGCTATTCCAATTCCCGAAACCACAATCCGAATCCGATATCCTCAAAGTCAACTCTCGGTCAAACTCATGAACTTTCCAAACCTTCAAATTCCCAACTTTCGCCAATTAGCATCGAAGCCTTCAAGAAATATCCAAATGTCAATCTGAGCATACGCCCGAGTCCAAAATCATCATCCGGACCTAATGGAACCATCAAAATTCCGTCCCAGAGTCAAATACACAAAAGTCAAACTTGGTCAATTCTTCCAACTTGAAGGTTCAAACATGAAATTCATTCTCCCAAATCACTTTCGAAAACCTGAAAATCAAAACCGACAATTCACACAAGTCACAATACATCATATAATGCTGCTCAAGACTTCAAATAGATGAACGGAATAAAAATGCTCAAAACGACCGCCTGGGTCGTTACATTCTCCCCCACTTAAACAAAATGTTCGTCCTCGAACGTGCCAAGAGTTGTTCCTAAGCCGTCAAATCAGTGTGTAACCGTACCATGAACATACCCAGGGGTGATCCCATGTCACCCTATTCCATATAGGCCCGATAACACAACATAACTGAAGATCATTACTTCAACCTTAGCCCGTAAACCAGAGAATCCAATTTCCAACATTGGAATTTCTTATAAGACCCAAATCTCGCATCTACACACTGTATAAGTCTGAACAAGTTGTACCAAGTCATAACCATAACCCAAGTTGTAATCACATGATATACCGCATAACTCGCGTACTCATAGGAACAATTTCCGACCACAATAACTGCTCAAACCAAACCCTGCACCGGTAATAAACCTCATATCAAACAAAACCTCGTTCTAAAACCTTCGCACACTACGATGATGAAAGAAACACACAGAAACGCATAACCACTTTATCAGATCAACAAGTCATGGAGCTCCCTCCCATCTAACAAGAACTTAAACCAAATCCTAAGCTGACTTCCGATATTATTCCTCCATACATGTTGTAATCAAATCTGATAGTATCCATCCTATAACTACCTCATATCATCACATAACCACTCTAGTGACATGCCACATCAATACAATCTAAAGCCACAATCCGCGCAATCCGTGCACCAATAAGCAACAGCCCAAATATTCTCAATCATGGAAAAGGACTCAAACAAAAGAACAATCCTGCAAGTTCAACAAGTACCACCACAACCGCGATGCTACGAACCCATCATACAAAGTAGAACCAAGACACACGAACCTAACACAAAGGATTATATCCCGACATAACCCAGATGCAATGCATGACCCCATCTAAACACGGGTCCATATGAAATACCTCAAGCCACCATGCTCAAAACCAACAACTACATGCAATTCGACATAAAATATATGAAGTGTATGACCATAAACCATGGAGAAGCAATTAGCACAACATACCACAGTCCGGAGTGAACATAACCAGGGCGCAATTAACCATTCGACCCCCCAATAACCACCTCGCTCAAATCTCGCTACAAGACCCAAACAGAACCGCACCATGTGTGTTTATAACCAACAAATCACAAACCCTCGTAGCATAGAAGAGTAACACATAGATCATATCAGAACACGAATAAGCTCAACGTTATCGAATGGCACATCCCTCGACAATAACAGTACGGAGTCAACCAATCCGACCTGGTGTAGAATACACATCCTCATTGGGTCTACCAAATGGCCCCCAAATCAACTCTGGTCATCTAAAAATAGATAAATAACCCTATGAAGGTCCACAATGATCTAATGATAACACATATTATCATCTGGCTAGCTTTATCCACACCTTCACAGTCCATAACCACAAAACAATCTGCTTTTGAGAATTTCCGTACTCCAAATCCATAGAACACATGAATCACCATATCTGATCCCAACTCCACCGCCCAATCTCATACACGATCATTCAATGAGGAATATTTCTAAAATTCTTCTATGCCAGATAGCAAAAATCTGAATATCAGTAGTCAATCAACCAGGCGAGTACCGTAATACCAACAAAGCATTTGTAAGTCAACATACAATGTGCCTTCTGAAGTGCGCACCCTACTCAAGAATTACCAAGTATTTATAACATTCATCTAAATATCTGAAATTGTCCATGTTGTACAAAATTCACGACCTTCCCTCCAAATCCGAACTGTGACCTTGCACATGCAAATCTCAACCCCCATACAATACACCGCATCTATCATGCCATCATATGAAAAGTACGAGAATCTCATAATCAACTCTAAGTCCAACAGAATACATACCCGATCAGTCAGAAATATTCCTTTTGATCCCATCTAGGAGAAAATCACAATACGCAACATGCTCCTCACGCCGGTAAGAAATATCCATCTCAAACCATGTAAAAACCATAGAGAACTCTTGGAAACCCATTTGCACATAACCAAGCCATCAGAACCGAATATCTCTAACTCAACCAAGTTGCGCAGGTCATCAAACCCAAGATTATTGCCACAAAACACCTGTAGAGACTCACCACAGCATAGGTACCCAAGGAACCGACCATACCCATTACCGTACTGATCCAACCTACTACCAAGTTGTCCTATTTTCTCCGAGTTCCTTCCGAATTACCCTCAATTTGACACTCCCCCTCGCCATAATACCATGATCCTCAACCAAAACTCAACCTACAAGATCCTAGAATAAAACCACACCGCCCTAAGGCTCATAAGCCGTTGTATTCCCTCGTAAGCACCCCCAAAGTACCACAACCGAGACACCCACTCTGAAGAGATCTTATATGAATCCAAAACCATTTCCTTCACCTTCCTGACACTGAAATGCAGAATCCATAATGATATAGAAATACCACAAGTCTCGACACCATCCAACTTAAATCTCAGATCTATCCATATACAAATCCGCAAAATTCTCAATTGCTAGATATAAATCTTGAATTCATTAGAACATTCTCGAGAGTCATCCACTCTGCTCAAATATCAATTGCACCGACCAAATGGGATGAACGACTTGTGCCCCATTAGCACAACAACACCCAAAGAAGTAATCCACACCATTAAGGAACCGAGCAATTTCCTACTCCACGCGCACAACATCCTTCACAAATAACAACTCAATCATCACATGATTCCCATATACCCATAAAGTGTAACATAACCCGTATCTAGAAATTCTTTTACTTGAGTCATCCTCGATCTCAACCTTCACAAGTCATATATGATTCACAAGTATGCCTCAAACTAAAACCAGCACAACACAAAGCCATGCAATCAAATCGGTGATAGTCCTTCTCACATCCCAAGCAAACTCTTCCCGTTATATTCAAACCATCTGAACATATCCCACAATCACATCATACTCATCATATGGTCATCCAACCAATCATCGATCCACAAATTTCATTAATAGGGACACTACTGGACTTATAAGTCCAAAAGTAAGTGCTCATACAGCCGAAATCCCCGTGCTCAAGCTACGGTCAAAACTGGCCTCAAGTCCTCCAGACTGGCCTATCATTAGCATGCCAAAATCATATCTCGCACCTCATCTATAGAATCACAAGTCGTCGATGTACAACTGATATCGAGCGCTCACATGCACATGCGAATGGGCGGAAGGAATTCAAATAGTTACGCTTCGAGTTGAATCAATGTCACACGATAAGGAAAGAAAGATGGGAAGTTTATCCTAAATGCCATGTAGCCTCTCAAAGATAGGTAAGGGCGTCATCATACCGATCCACAAGACTCTACTAGTCAAGACCCCAATTTCCCTCTGTAAGATGTCGTGACGGCACCTAGTCTCTAAGACTAGGTAATCCTAACACTCACTAAATAATTAGAAGAATTCAACCATCAAATAAAAGAAATACGAGATAAAACTCTTATACAAATTACAATTCCCAAAACTGGTAGTACAAGTCATAAGCTCTACTGAGTTTGCTAAAAAATCCCTAAATACAACTGTTCGGATGGAATTAAACACTACAATGAAAATATCAGAAGATGACTCTGAGGCCTGCGAACGCGACTGTAGGTTTACGTTGAGTCTCCACAGCTCGACCATCCAACTAATAATCAACAACTACCAAGGCACTTGGATCTGCACAAAAATGTGCATAAGTGTAGTATGAGTACACCACAGCAATACCCAGTAAGTATCAAGACAAACCTCGGTGGAGTAGTGACGAGGGACAGTAAAGAAACCTACCATACTAAACAACCTGAACAAGTGTATAGATGAACTAATAGAGAAACAATATTAATATAAAGCTAAGCAGGATAAGGAATACAAGACAACACTTGCAATGATATACTAGTAATAACAATATTCAACAGGAAGCAGTTAGGTAATAATGTTGTAGAGTAACTAATCGTAGTCTAAGTCCATGGAAACCAAATAAAGGGAAAACTAGCAACAACTCAATGAGAACAACCGCTTTCACACCAAATTTGTTCATGTATTTTCATGAGGTACCGAACCTCATAATCACAGCTCACGGGTCCCAATATTTGAACCCTAATCACTTGGCATCTTGTGCCCACATTACAACTCATAACCGCACGGATGACTCACATGCCAATAGAACAATCCTCGTACATAAGGCAAGAAGACAAGAGTACAAATAATGGCTAATGTCGTCAGGATTTACCTTTTAAAACCGATATGGGTGATTTAACTTTGTGTATGCTTGTGCAAGTATTCTACCATAATTCTAGTAAACAAATAAGAATAGAGTCAATTAATGGCACATAAGAAACGATCACCACAAAATGTACGGTGTAATATAAGCAGCCATGAAGTTTGAAGCAACGACCAGCACAACAAGATTAGCTAGACAGAATTGAGCAAATAGCGCAACATGGAGGAAAACAACTAATAGTATGCTAAGAAAAAACAATCAAACACAAGTGCACAGAAAGGGGAAATGATAACAAGAGCACTCTCGAGGTACCGCCTCGTAGTCTCAAATCATAAATGAATCACAGCTTTCCTTATATCACTGCAGGAGCCTTTATATTTAGTTTTTGAAATTCATTTTCCCGAAATTGCATCCCACATTTTAGCCCACTGTATGGCTAGTTCCCCTACTAGCCACGCGTTTCAAGCCCGTCTTATCGCACTGTATGTGTTTCAAGCCCGCCTTATCGCACCGTATGTGTTTCAACACCCAGACCTTATACCACTGCATGGGTATTAATAACAACAGCACGACAAAAATCTTATGCAAAACAATAACAACCGCACAACAGAAACCTCGCGCAACATTATAACAACCGCATGGCAGAAACCTCGTGCAACACAATAACAATCATACGGCAGAAACCTCGTGCAACACAATAACAACCGCACAGTAGAAACCTCGGGCAAACACATAAATAATTTTCTCAACAAAACACGTATGCCAAAAACTTAACAACTCAAATAAATAACTTTCACAATATGTGACCACATGCCACAACATTTCCTCAAAACAGTTACAATATCACAAGCACGTATAACCCACGGCTCAGAATCACTGAATACAGCAGTAACAACAACAATAACACAAGAATAAGGCAAGTAAATCAATACAAGAACTTCATAACACAAAGAACCGGAAGAACGAACTCACAGAGAAAGACACAATAAGGAAATAATAGTCTCAACAAGAGTATTCAACAAGGGAGAGGTAATGTGTAATAATGATTCCACGAAAGTGCAATTCAGCGACAAGAGAGATAGCATGAATCAATGTCCCAAAATAAGAATACGTCAACAATGAAAGGGATAACAAACTAATATTAAGGCTAAGAAATTATGGAAGAGATAATAATAATTTCAATTAAGGTTAAGCAATTATGGAAAGGATAGCATGACGATAAAAGGGGGAAACAACTTCAGTTAAGGCCATAAAAGTTTAACCGACAATAAGGGTAGAACATGAAGCAATTAATTCCAATTAAGACACGTAAGGATGAATTTAGTATATGAGAAATTTAACATGACAAAACAACTTCATATTTAATGGACATAAGAACCTAAGAGCACTAGACGGTCAAATTTTCATAAATAAGTCCGAGCACGTACTCGTCACCTCGCGTACTCGACCTTCACATGACACAATTAGCACAAAGACTCAAATCCTAAGGGGTAGTTCCCCCACACAAAGTTAGAAAAATACTTACCTCAAAGAAGCTAGATTGTTACTCTAAAATGACCTTCTTGAGTGAAACACCATCCAGACGGCTCAAATCTAACCAAAATAACTTCAATTCATAAATAAAACTCATTGAAAACAATTCCGGATAATAAAGCTTCAATATTTAACAAGAGCTAAAAGTCAACCCAAAAGTCAAATATCGGGTCCGCACCTCGGAACTCGACCAAAATTATAAAATCCGAAAACTCATTCGATAACGAGTCCAACCACATAAGAATTACTAAATTCCGATAATGAATCGCGCTTCAAATCTCCATTTTACATTTTTGAAAGATTATACAAATTTCTCAATTTTTTGATTCACTAATAAATGATGCAAATAACCATATAATCATAAAATACAACCAATTTCAGATATAGAACACTTACCCAAACCAAAATCGCCCAAAACTGAGGCTTCCAACTCAACCAAAGCAATGAAAAATGAATGACTTCGATCCTTTATATTTCTGCCCAGAATCGCACCTAGGAAACAATTTGCGCGCCTCCGATGTCGCTTATAGGACAAAAGGGTTGCTTCTGTGGAGTCCACTGCCATTTGAGCACATTGCACCTACTGCACTTACCTTACTTCTGCGTCACCAGGCACCGCTTCCGCGATCACGCAGGTGCGGAAAATAACATTGCACATGCGACCTCTACCCTAATCCTTCCCAGTCGCTTTTCCGGCTAGTTCCTCACTTATGGGACTATGCACATGTGATCAAATTCATCATAGATGCGATGGCACCAGTCCAGAACTCCTCAGCATTTCTGAAGTCCAAAAATCCGATCCGTTAACCATCCAAAATCCACCCGAGGCCCCCGAGACCTCAACCAAATGTACCAATACGTCCTAAAAAATGATACGAACTTAGTTGAGGCCTCAAATCATATCAAACAACGCCACAACAACGAATCGCACCATGAATTGAACTTATTAACTTCCAAATCTTCCAACTTCCAAAACTCGTGCCAAAACATATCAAATCAACCCGGAATGACATCACATTTTGCACACAAGTTTCAAATGACATAACGGAGCTAATCCAACTCTCGAAATCGCATTCTGACCCTGATATCACCAAGGTCAACTCTCGGTTAAACCTCTCAACCTTCTAAAACTTCAATTTTACAATTTTTTCCAAAATGCTTCAAATTACCCTACGGACCTCCAGATCCAAATTTGGACGCATGCCTAAGTCCAAAATCACTATACAAAGTTGTTTACTTTATCAAAATTCCATACCAGAGCCGTTTGCTTAAAGGTCAAACTCCAGTCAACTCTTTTCATTTAAGCTTCAAAAATAAAAATTGTTCTTTCAATTAAATCCCAAATCATCTGAAAACCAATCTCGACCACATACGCAAGTCATAATACACATTTAGAAGCGTCTCAAGACCTTAAGTCGCCGAACGGGTCACTAATTCCCAAACTGACGGTCGGGTCGTTACATTCTCCCCTTCTTAAACAAACGTTCGTTCTCGAACGTGCCCAATACCACTCAGAGGTCATCAAATTACAATGTACTCATCATGCATATACTCACGGATGATCCCACGTCACCCCAATCCACATAGGCCCGACGACACCATCTCAACTGAAGATTATTCCTTCTATCCATACTGGCAAACCATAGAACAAAATTTCTCACCATCACCAGGAGCAACCACACGACGTAACACATAACACATATGCCTTAAACAACAACTCTAGCCACAGTAGCTGCCCATATCAAATCCAGTACAGGCAATTAGCCTCATATCCGTTAGAACCCTGTTTCAAACCGTCACAACACTGACAACGATACAAGAAACATAAAGACCTTGTATCTATTCACTCGTACCAACAAGTCACATCTAATGCCATCGGGGCACACATCTCGCAAGCTAAAACTCAACAAGCACATCACAAACATGACTGAATATGTAAAGAGAAACACATAAGAGAACTATCAAACAAGCCCGACATGCACCACTCCCTATTATAATTAGACTACGAATCAATTTCACAAAGGAAGAATTGAAGCATATGAATAAATCACAAGGATCTCATCCTGATATAACTCCGTCGCAACTCGTAGCTCGGCTCAAACATATCAAATCACATGAAAATGCGAGGATCCCGCCCTCAACTCTGAATCACAAGTAGAATACATATCATACCAACCGAAACCTTCCACTAATTCAATTCCGCCAACAAAATCACAACACATACTCAACTCCCACACTAGTAGAACATCTAAACCACCAATCGTAGCCAAGTATCCAGAAATCACATCAAAACTACCGTAATGAGTAATAGAAATTCACTTCTAGTCTCATAGCTCTCAGTAATGATAAAAACAAAATGATAGACATGGTCTACCACTATAGAATCTCCCACCAGGGGTAAGCATATAAGCAGGGTACACGACCACGAAACTTACCCATATGTGAAGTAAAATAGAAGGACTCACCCTAATAAGCAGAACCAAACAAGATACGAATAATGCTCCTCTATAACAAATCGAATGCATAAATGTACGACATCATCCGATGTAGAGGCCTCAACCCTACCGTAGAAAACACATCATCAGGTCGGGCCTCCCCCTCTTAGGTGCCCTCTACTCGCCTGACCTGTACCCCAAGCTGGCGATGCAGGGATATCAGCATTTGAAGCAGAACTCATAGCCTGAATAACCTGTTATGACACATCTGTCTGGAGTCTGGGACAGTCTCTCACCATGTGGCTGTATTTCCACACTCAAAGAAACCTCTCCGCTACCGTGGTTGTGGAAGTTGTCCAGTACTGGTACCCTGAGACCCATGGGTACCTGGAACACTGTGCGAAACTTGAAGTGCAAACTAAACTGGCTGACCCACAAAACCTCCACTATGCCATACTTTGCCTCCAAAATAGGAACCAGTAGGTCTCTACGGTCTACGAGGTCTCTTAGCCTCCCTGACCTCTATCTCCTGACCCCGCATGACTTCTAATCGGTGAGCGATCTCTACCACCTACTAAAATAGAACATCCGACTCTAACTCTCGAGCTATGCTAACCGGATATCATGACTGAGCCCCTCAAAGAACCTGCAAACTCACTCTCCAACTGTAGAAACCAAAGTAGGTGCATATCTGGACAATTCATTGAATATAGCAGCATACTTTGACACTGACATAGTGCCTTGGTGTAGCTGCACAAACTCCACGCACCATGCATACCGAAGGGTTTGGCGAACAAACTCTCTCAAGAACATCCCTGAAAACTGAACCCATGAAAGTGAAGTTGTATCGACCGGACTACTCAATTTATACGCTCGCCACCACTAGTATGTCGCTCCCTTAAGCTAGAATGTAGTAAAAGCAACTCCATTCGTCTCCACAAAACCCATAGTGCGGAGAATATAGTAGAACTCTCCTAGGAACTCATGTGCATACTCTGAAGCCAAACCACCAAAATTAGGAGGGTAATACTTCTTGAACTTCACAAGTCTAACTTGTTCTTTCTCATATGCTGACCGCGGGCTGAACTAGGACAACATGATGTGTCGGCATGACACCTGGAACCTGACCAACATGGACTCGCTGATCTGGAGTACGGGCTCTGGGAGTCTGAGCTCCATCCCCGATCTGTGAAGTAGCTGGTGGAACCAAAATCAACTTTTCGCCTGAGCCAATGTACCAAGCATGCTTAGGAACTGTGCTAAAGTCTCCTAAAGTCCTGGGGTAACCACAGGTGACTCCGGTACCTGTCCCCTAACTGGAGCTACTGGCGGCTCCTCAGCGGTTACTCTGACTGGTGCTCTAGTTATAGCACGTGCTCCTCCTAGGCCTCTTCCTCTGCCTTTTCCTCGGCCCGTAGCAACGCCGGCTCTGGGGTCGATGTTGTCGGTAATTGTAGCTCATGTCCTAACCATTTGTGAGAGAATCGAATGATAAGGTTCAAACTCCGAGATCAATAAACTCACATGATAAGAATAAAAGAAGTGAAACTTTCCTAATAGTTCAGTAGCCTATCGAAAATAAATACAGACGTCTCCGTACCGATCCGCAAGACTCTACTAAACTCGCTTATGACTCGTACCACTAATGAACTTAAAGCTCTGATACCAACTTGTCACAGTCCCAATTTCTCTTCATAGGATGTCGTGACGTTACCTAGTCTCTAAGACTAGGTAATCCTAACACTTACTAAATAATAAGAAGAATTCATCCATCAAATAAAAAAATATGAGATAAAAATCTAATACAAATTACAATTCCCAAAACCGGTAGTACAAGTCATAAGCTCTACTGAGTTTGCTAGAAAATCCTTAAATACAACTGTACGGAATTAAACAGTACAATTAAAATATAAGAAGGTGACTCTGAGGCCTATGAATGTGACAACATGTTTACCTTGACTCTCCACAGGTCGACCAGCCAGCTAATAATCAACAGCAATCGAGTCACCTGGATTTGCATAAGAATATGCAAAAGTGTAGTATGAGTATACCACAACGGTACCCAGTAAGTATCAAGACTAACCTCGGTGGAGTAGTGACGATGGACAGTCAAGACACCTACCGGACTAAACAACTTGAACAAGTGTGTAGATGAACTAACAGATAAACAATATTAATATAAAGCTAAGCAGGATAAGGAATACAAGATAATACTTGCAATTATACACTAGTAACAACAATATTCAACATGAAGCAGTTAGGTAATAATGTTGTAGAGTAAATAATCACAGTCTAAGTCCGGGGAAACCAAATAAAGAGAAAACTAGCAACAACTTAATGAGAATAACCGCTTTCACACCTAATCTGTTCAAGCATTTTCACGAGGTACCGAACCTCATAATCATAGCTCAGAGGTCCTAATTCATGAACCATAATCACTTGGCATCTTGTGCCCAGATTACAACTCATTACTGCACGGATGACTCACGTGCCAATAGAATAATCCTCACACAGAAGGCAAGAAGACAAGAGTACGTATAATGGTTAATGTCATCAGGATTAATCGTTTAAAACCGATATGGGTAATTTAACTACGTGTATGCTTGTGCAAGTGTTCTACCATAATTCCAGTCAACAAATAAGAGTGGAGTCAATGAATGGCACATAAGCAATTATCACCACGAAATATACGGTGTAACAGAAGAAGCAGTGAAGTTTGAAGCAGCGACCAACACAACAATATTAGCTACACAGAGCTGAGCAAATAGTGCAACACAGAGGAAAACAATCAATAGTATGCTAAGGAAAATAACAATCAAAGACAAGTGCATAGAAAAGGGAAAACGACAACAAGAGCACTCCCGAGGTACCGCCTCGTAGTCTCAAATCGTAAATGAATCACAACTTTCCTTATATCACCGTAGGAGCCTATATATTTAGTATTTAAAAATTATTTTTCCGAAATAGCATCCCGCATTTTAGCCCACCTTATCACACTGCATGGCTTCTAGTAGTCCCCTACTAGCCACACATTTCAAGCCCACCTTATCTCACCGCATGCGTTTTAACACACAAAACTTATACCACAGCATGCGTATCAATAACAATAGCACGACAGAAATCTCATGCAACACAATAACAATCGCACGACAAAAACCTCGTGCAAACACATAAATAGTTTTCTCAACAAAACACGTATGTAAAACATAACAACTGAAATAAATGACTTTCACAATATGTGCCCACATGCCACAACATTTACTCAAAACAGATGCAATATCACAACCATGTATAGCCCTCGGCTAAGCAACACTGAATGCAGCAGCAACAACAATAATAACATGAGAATATGGCAAGTAACTCAATACAAGAACTTCATAACACAAAGAAACGGAAGAACGAACTCACAGAGAAAGACACAACAGGGAAATAATAGTCTCAACAAGAATAGTTCAACAAGGGAGAGGTAATATGCAACAATGATTCCACGAAAGTGCAATTCGACGACAAGAGAGATAGCATGAATCAATGACCCCAAATACAAATACGTCAACAATGAAAGGGATAACAAACTTCAATTAAGGCTAAATAATTATGGAAGAGATAATAACGATTTCAATTAAGGTTAAGCAATTACGGAAAGGATAGCATGTCGATAAAAGGGGCAACAACCTCAGTTAAGGTAATTAAGAGTTTAATCGGTAATAAGGGTAGAACATGAAGCAATTAATTCCAATTAAGACACTTAAGGATGAATTTAGTAAATGAAATTTAACATGACAAAACAACTTCATATTTAATGGACATAAGAACCTAAGAGCACTAGACGGTCAAATTTCCATAAATAAGTTTGAGCATGTACTAGTCACCTCGCGTACTCGACCTTCACATGACACAATTAGCACAAAGACTCAAATCCTAAGGGGTAGTTTCCCCACACAAAGCTAGGCAAGATACTTACCTCAAAGAAGCTAGATCGTTACTCTAAAATGACCTTGTCGAATGAAACACCCTCCGGACGGCTCAAATCTAACCAAAACAACTTCAATTCATAAATAAAACTTATTGAAAATAATTTCGAATAATAAAGCTTCGATCTTTAACAAGAACTAAAAGTCAACCGAAAAGTCAAACCGCGGTCCCGCACCTCGGAACCCGACCAAAATTATAAAATCCAACACCCATCCAATAACGAGTCTAACCACACAAAAATTACCAAATTCTGAAAATGAATCGCCCTTCAAATCTCCATTTTATATTTTTGAAAGATTATGCAAATTTCTCAAATTTTGATTCACTAATAAATGATACAAATAACCATATAATCGGGAAATACAACCAATTTCAGAAATAGAACACTTACCCAAACCAAAATTGTAAAGAATCCTCCAGAATTGCTCAAAATGGAGGCTTCCAACTCAACCAAAATAATGAAAAATTACTGATTTTAATCCTTTATGTTTCTTCCCAGAATTGCACCTGCGAAACAATTTGTGCACCTGCGATGTCGCTTCTGCGACACAAGCGTTGCTTCTGCGACTCAAGCGTCGCTTCTGCAGAGTCCACTGTCAGTTGAAACCATCGCAGCTGTGGAAGGAAGTCTGTTTCTGCGCAAATGCAGGTGTGAGCTACAAATGCGCTTGTGCACTTACCTCGCTTCTGCGTCCCCAGGCACCGCTTCCGTGATCACACAGGTGCAGAAAATAACACTGCACCTGTTACCTCTACCCTGATCCATCCTAGCCACTTCTGCGGCTACTTCCTCGCTTATGTGACTACGCACATGCGACCAAATCCATAGCAGGTGCGATGGCACCAGTCCAGAACTCCTCAGCATTTCTAAAGTCCAAAAATTCGATCTTTTAACCATCAGAAATCCACCCGAGTACCCTGGGACCTCAACCAAATATATAATACATCCTAAAAAATGATACAAACTTAGTCGAGGCCTCAAATCACATCAAACAATTCTGAAACTACGAATCGCACCACGAATCGAACTTATGAACGTCCAAATCTTCCAACTTCCAAAACTCGTGCCAAAATATGTCAAATCAACCCGATGACATCAACGTTTGCACACAAGTTCAAAATGACATAACAGAGCTAATCCAACTCTCAGAATTACATTCCGACCCCGATATCACCAAGATCAACTCTTGGCCAAACTTCTCAACATTCTAAAACTTCAACTTTCCAATTTTCGCTGAAATACTTTAATTACCTTACAGACCTCCAAATCCGAATCTGGATGCACGCCTAAGTCCTATATCACCATACGAAGCTGCTGAAATCGTCAGAATTCTATTTCGGAGTCATTTTCTCAAAGGTCAAACTCTCGTCAACTCTTTTCATTTAAGTTTCAAAAATAAGAATTATTCTTTTAATTAAATCCCAAATCATCTGAAAACCAATCTCGTTCACACACGCAAGTCATAATACATATTAAGAAGCTTCTCGAGACCTTAAGTCGCCGAACGGGGCACTAATTCTCAAAACGACTGGTCGGGTCATTGCACTACCAGACACTTGCTCATGACTCGTAGAACCTATGAACCTACAGCTCTAATACCAACTTGTCACGACCCAAAATCCATCTAGTCATGATGGCACCTAACCCAACCTGTTAGGTAATCCAACAAACAACTATCCAATTTAATGAGATTGATCAAGAGAGGAAACAATGATACAATTGTTTTTATATAAGAATTTCCCAAGGACTGATAGTACAAATCATGAGCTTCTAAGATTTAGATTTTTTACAAAACTGAATTGAAATAATTACAATATCCGTTTGAAATGTAAATGAACAGAATTTGAATCTAATGCTACCAAGAAGAAGTGATATCCATAACTGGAATGCAGGTACATCTTCAAATCTATCCCGACGTACGCAGCAACATCAACATCCAACATCTGCACAGAAGGTGCAGAAGTGTAGTATGAGTACAACCGACCACATGTACTCAATAAGTAACAAACCTAACCTTAGGTTGAAAGTAGTGACGAGCTGGGACAAGGGTCAGAGTCCAACTTCAATAACCAGCAACAGTTCTTAACAATCATAATAAAAATAGTGCAAGAAAAATAACCAAGAGGTATGATGCCCAACTTGCTCACAGTTTCGGGAAAATAGGCATGTTTTTCAAATAAAATAGTAAAACCCAAATCTTTTACCAAAAGCACCAAAATATGAGTAAGTTTGTTAAACAGTGATTTTATTTCCATAACGTTTCAACAGGTAAATGTTTCATTATCAAATGACATGAGGAAAGTACATCTTTATGCCCACATGTCAATATGTATGAAAAGTCATGAATGATGTGATACTGTACATCATGAGGAAAATGCATCTCTATGCATGTATGTCAAGTCTCTTGTCGAATGTAATACAACATAGTGAATAACCATATGCATACCCTCAGAGTAACAATCCACCCAGTCCCCCCAGTCGCTCAGTCCCCCAGTCACTCAGTCCTCCCAATCACTCAGTTCTCATAGTTACTTAATCCTCACAGTCACTCATTCCTCCCAATCGCTCGACACTCACACTCAATAGGTACCTACACCCATTGTGGATGTGTAGATTCAGAAGGGGCAATTCCTGCCCAAGCACTATAATAAGCCAATCATGACACGAATCAAATAAACGTGTTGCGGCGTGCATACCGATTCCCTAGATATCCTCACATTCAAGCCCTCGACCTCACTCAGTCATCAATCTCTCTAGCCTATCGTGCTTACAAAAATCATGATAATCAGCCCGAACAGTGATGTTATGATGTATAAATAAAGGACAATAGAGACTGAGATATGATATGCAAATAATAGTTGTGACTGAGTATAAATTTCAAATTAAGCAACTAATTCAGCATGTAACACGAACTTTGTGGGTCCAAATAGTGCCAGCATGTGGCCTAAGCATTTCTAAGATGGATCACATCCCAATTACTCTAGCACATAGATATTTCATGGTTACAGATAAGATTAGGTATGTAACCGCATAGTACTACAAAAATAACTGAGTCACAATTCACACGGTGCACGCCCACACATCTGTCACCTAACATGTGTGTCACCTCAACACAAAACACATATCACGCATATTTAGGGGTTCATACCGCCAGCACCAAGTTTAGAAGTATTACTTACCTCGAATAATCCAAATCTAATACCGAGCAAGCCAAACGATACTCCAAAAATGCCATCTCGTGTGTACCGACCTCCGAATGGTTCGAAACTAACCAAAAACAACTCAAATACATGAAACAATGCATAAGAAAATAATTTCAAATGATAAAGGTCGAATATTAAATCAAAAGTCCAAAATCAACCAAAAATTCAAACCTCGTACCCGCACCTCGGAACTCGACAAAACT
Source organism: Nicotiana otophora (assembly GCA_000715115.1). NCBI lineage: Eukaryota > Viridiplantae > Streptophyta > Magnoliopsida > Solanales > Solanaceae > Nicotiana > Nicotiana otophora. The sequence continues at coordinate 12,160 of AWOL01S0044306.1, read as the reverse complement.
CACAAAATCCGACAAACCATATACGAGTCCAACCTTACTAGTTTCACTCAAATCTAACTCTGAATCTGACCCCCAGTTTCTCTTTTTAAATCAACAACCAAATGCCAAAAACAAGGATAGATTAATGAAATATAATAAAAATCGAGTGGAGAACACTTACCCCAATCCATATGGCGAGAATCGCTTCAAATATTGCTTCAATCCGAGCTCCATAGCTCCAAATATGATAAAATGGCTGAAACCCCTGATTTATAGCTTCTGCCCAGGGATTTATCCTTCATGGTCACGGAAAATGCTTTACGATCGTGAAGCACAACTTTTCTCAGCTCAAACTTTCCCTTCGCGATCGCGGAAAACCAATCGCGATCGCGAAGAACAAGCTGCCCAACTCCTCCAGTCAGCCTCTAGTATAATGCTCATAATGCTTTGTACCAAACTCTAAATGACAAATGGTTTAACTTTCTGAAAACTAGGCACCAAGAGCTACAACTTTCATTTTTGGATCATCCCAAAATTCCTTATAGATTGCAACATATATAAGCTTCCAAAGTCAACCCTCTGCAACAAAGATTTCTTCTTCGCGAACGCGATTCACAAGCCTCTTTCTCCCAATTTTCTCTTTGCGAATGCGATCCAATGCTCGCGATCACGATACACACTGTTGTAGCCAAAAATCAGCAAATTAAAAGGGCCTAGAAATGGTCTGAAACCACCCCTAAACTCACCTAAACCCCTCGGGACGCCGTCTGAACGTACCAACAAGTCTCAAAACATATTACGGACCTACTCAAGGCCTGAAATCACATATAACAACATTCAAAACGACGAATCGTACTACGATTCAAAATAAGAAATTTTTAAATCTTTCGATTTCCAAAACTTGTGCCGGACCATTTTATATCAACTCGAAAAGAACTCAAATTTTGCACACAAGTCCAAAATGACATAACGGAGCTATTCTAATTCCCGGAACCACAATATGAATCTGATATCCTTAAAGTAAACTCTCAGTCAAACTTATGAACTTTCTAAACCTTCAAATTTTTAACTTTCACCAATTAGCGCCAAAACCTTCTAGAAATATCCAAAGGACCATCCGAGCATACGTCCGAGTCCAAAATTACCATCCGGACCTAATAGAACCATCAAAACTCCGTTCCGGGGTTAAATACACAAAAGTCAAATTTGGTCAACTCTTTCAACTTAAAGCTTCAAATATGAAATTCATTCTTCCAATCACTTCCAAAAATCTGAAAATCAAAACCGACGATTCACACAAGTCATAATACACCATATGATGTTGCTCAAGACTTCAAATAGCTTAATGGAATGCAAATGCTCAAAACGATCGGTTGGGTCATTACAGAAATATGATGTGAAAGGTTGAGAAAGGGTTCTGAAAAATATGTTTCATACGTTTGGTAGGAAAGTCATTTTCCTCCAATCGGAGGAAAATGAGTTCATGAGAAAACTATTTTTCTAAATATTTAAGCCAACAAAAGATGGAAGAATTGGAAATTATTTTTTAAAAAAGTACTTTCATTCGTACCAAACACACTCTAAAGCTAAATAACGTCAGACACATAGTGTTATGTGGGATTTATAGATTGTTGGCCACTCACCAGTTGATACAACGAGGAAGCAAAAGAAGACAGCAAGAAAGGCAGTGTAGTGAACTTGAGACTTAGCCATATTTGTGAAATATATTTCTTGATTCTTAATTTGTGACTAAGTTAGGATTTAACTTTCACATTTTATAGTGAAATCGAGAGAAGGAAAAGCGTTATTGTGGGGATAAGAAATTACCAGGTAATAATGTCTCGTGAAACATTTAAGAAAATACATAGATTTAGAATTCTACACCTTCGGAAATAGCGGAAGGAATTGTGTTCTTACTTTAGTGTCGTATCGTAAAATTTGGATGACACTATTTGTTTTCTCTAGCTAAAACACATCGAAAAAATCAATACGTTGTTAAATTAATCTTCTAGAGATTTAGACCTTGAATTGAGGTTGGATCTCGAAATAAATTACATATTTGGACTTGGATAAGAGATGAATAAGTAATCTAGATTCGGTCTTAATTTCGGATTTCGACCATGTGAAGCAGGGTTAACGTTTTGTTGACTTTTCTAAATATGTTAAAAATCAAATCTTTTTTATATTAGGATAGTTTCTAAAGCGTGTTTTGACTTATTTGAGTAATATTTGATAGATTTATGTGGTTTGGAGGCTTGTTCTTAAGGGAAAGTTGTGTTGGATTGTTAATTTTGTTCCGCAAAGTGGTAAGTATTGTGGTTAAACTAGATTTAAGGGATGCATGACATGATTGTTTTATTTTCTACGTGATCTATATGTGTAAACGATGTATATGCAAGGTGACGAGTGTATATGTGCTATCATGGGTTTAAGCATGCGGGATGTTGTACAGTTTATTTCATACATTTGATTATACCATATCTTTACTTATTTTATGCTTTTACTTATTGTGTACTCTATTTGGTACACAGTTTTACTTGATATGTATGCTTTTACTGCTACATGTCTTTATTTTGTCATATGCTTCTACTTGTTTATGCCTTTATTTATCGTATGTCTTTACTTGTTACATGCTCTTACATGTCATTGGACAGGTTTTACTTGCTTCATGTCTTTACCTGCTTCACTCCTTTACTTGCTTTATTGCCTCCTTTTGTTTCTTGTCTTACTCTACTATTCTATGTCAAATTGTGGGACTTTTAGATTGTCCTCGTGTTTACGACTTATTGAAATCTTTATTGACATATATATGGTGAGACTAGTTCTTGAATATCGAATTGTCTATTACTCTTTGTTCGTGTTCGTGTTCGTATTTCCTTGGTGAATTATGAGTTTTAGTTCTCTCTTATGTTATGTTGTGAGTTTCACCATACTTGGTTATTTATTGGGCGGGTTTATACGAATTAGTATATCGGGATCAGGCTGCACACCGCAATGGTACTTATTATTGATATTAGGATCGGGTTGCATGCCGCAACAGTACTTGTAATAGATATTGGGATCGGGCTACACACCGCAACAGATAGGAAGTCTTGTAGTTATTCTTGGTTGTTATTTTTCATTTTGGTATTGCGTTATAAGATTGTGTCGTGATGTTATTTATAGGAATCCTGTTATTTATTCTCTTATTTAACTTCATGATTTAACTTGTTTCTCTACTTTGTCATTACTTTTTGCCTAATACTTGTACAAGTTTATGGTGAGTGTCTTGTCATAGTCTTGTCACTAGCTCGCCAAGGTTAGACTCGATACTTACTAAGTACAAGGGGTTGATTGTACTCATACTATACTACTATACTTCTGGACTTCTTCTGTAGATCCCATTGTTGGTCCCAGTGGTTGTCACGACCCAAAATTCGCATGTCGTGATGACACCTATCTCAATACTAGGCAAGCCGACAACCTCAATAAACCACAATTTCTATATAAGTTTGAAAACATAACATTTAAATTTAACAGAAAATCCTATATAATTATTGGTACAAATACACTCCCAAAACCTGGTGTCACTGAGTACATGAGCATCTAAATAATAACAAAGTATGATTGATAAAAACACTGTCTGAAAATATAGAACAGTACAATAATTGAAAGGAAAGAGAGTCAAGGTCTGCGGACGTCAAGCAACTACCTTGATAGACTCCAACAAATGAAACTCTGAAATCTAGCAGCCATATCCGGAAGTACCTAGATCTGCACACGAGGTACAGGGTGTAGTATGAGTACAACCAACTCAATAAGTAACAAGACTAATATTTGGGCTGAAAGTAATGACGAGCTCAACATGTACAGTCTAGTATAGAAATAACAGTACAAAAATACAGGTATGCTTTCAATTTCAACAGTTAAACTCAGTACAGGTAAAATATATAAATTCTGCATGATATAAGGAATATGACATCTCTATATCTACATGCCAAAATATATGTTGTATGTGATGTACCACAATGGAAACCTCGTGTATTCACACTCTCAGAATACTCAATCACTCAGTACTGTATATGGCCAATACAGACCAGGGAACTCTATCCCAGTTATATATGTATCAACTGAAAATCAGTCACTTAGTATTGTACAAGGCCAATCTAGCCCAGGGAACTCCATCCTAATATAAATAAATAAGGCAACTCCATGCCTAGGGAACTCCATCCCTAATATAAATAGATAAGGCAACTCCATACCTAGGGAACTCCATCCCTGATATAAATAAATAAGGCAACTCCATGCCTAGGGAACTCCATCCCTGATATAAATAAATAAGGCAACTCCATGCCTAGGGAACTCCATCCCAAATATAAAGTAACAAGGCAACTCCATGCCTAAGGAACTCCATCCCAAATATACAGAAAATTGCGCTCATTGTGGGGGGTGCAGAATCCGGAGGGGCTCCTTCAACCCAAGCACCATAATAATCCATATCCAGGCATAAATAAATAAAATATGTTGCGACGTACAACCCGATCCCATAAATATCACTCAAAATCTTCAGTCTCTCGGGCTCTCAATAGCATGAAAATCAACCTGACATGATGATATGATGTATCAATGAATGATAACAGAAATTGAGATATGATATAAAAATGATGGATGTCACTGAGTACACAATTTACAATTTACAATTTAAACAATTAATTCAAGAGCCAGACGACTCTTCTAGGTCCCAAAATATCGGCACGTAGCCTAAACATAATCTTTAATATGAGTCTCAGCTCAATTTCTCTAACACGTGGAGGATATGTGAATTATGATATTTATTTAATTATACAACTCCACAGAATCAATTACGTCACAATTTATATGGTGCACGTCCACACGCCAGTCACCTAGAATGTGCATCACCTCCAAACAATTCATATAACACAAAATTCAAGGATTCATACCCTCAGAAACAAGTTTAAAAATATTACTTACTTCAAACTGTGCAAGTTCTTTATTCTAATATGCATTTTCCTCGCGAATCGACCTCCGAACACCTCGAATCTAGTCACAATTAATTCGATACAGTCAACACAAATTAAAGGAATTAATTCCATATGAAAATACTCATTTTTCAAAAAATCTGAAATTCCACTCAAAAATCGCTAGTGGGGGGCACATATCGGAACCCGACAAAAATTACAAAATATGAACGCCCATTCAACCATAAGTTCAACCATACCAATTTTACCAAATTCTGATAGCAACTCGACCTTCAAATCCTCAAATCTTATTTTCAAATTCCTACGCCAAAATCCTCGAATTTCACCTCAAATACACGTAATCTAGTCGAACTAATCGATGATAATTCAATATTATTGACTAAACATGATCACAAAGTGACTTACCTCAAGTTTTCACATGAAATCCCTCTGAAAAATCGCCCAAAACTGTGTGTTTGAAGTCCAAAAATGAGAAAGAATCTCGGAACCCAAAAATGAGAAAGAATCTCGGAACTCCTAGTTTTAACACTGTCAGAGGTTCCGCACCTGCGCCCTTTTAGTCACACTCGCGATCTCGCAGGTGCGAAAATCCAACCGCTTCTATGGTTTGCCCAAGCTCTCTTGTCTTCGCTTCTGCGACCTTGAGGTCGCTTCTGTGGACTCACATTTGCGAGGCTCAGTCCACTTTTGCGGAGCTTGCACTTCTCCGACCATCCGTCCACACCTGCGATCACACAAGTGCAGAAATTCCCTCGCACCTGCGACCATTGCCTCACAGCTCCCTGCTCGCACCCTGCGAGAAGAGTTCCGCAGGTGCGATTGCATCAGTAGGTAGCAAATTTTCAGCTTTGTTCTAAGTCCAAATTTGATCGTTAGCCATCCGAAACTCACCCGAGGCCCCCAGGACCTCAACCGAATATACCATTAAGTCCTAAAATATCATATGAACTTAGTCGAAGCCTCAAATCACATCAAACAACGCTAAAAATATGAATCATACCACAATTCAAGCTTAATGAAAACTAACAAATTCCAACTTCTACATTCGATGCCGAAACCTATCAAATCAAGTCCGATTACCTCAAATTTTGCAAACAAGTCATAAATGATATAACAGACCTATTCTAATTTTCAGAATCGGATTCCAATCCCGATATTCAAAAGTCAACTCCCCGGTCAAACTTTCAATTTAAATTCTCTATTTTCGCCATTTCAAGCCTAATTTAACTACAGACTTCCAAATAATATTTCGGACACAATCCTAAGTCCAAAATCACCACACAGAGCTATTGAAATTATCAAAACTCTATTCCGGGGTCGTTTATACATAAGTCAACATCCGATCAACCTTTTCAACTTAAGTTTTCATCCTTGAGACTAAGTGGGCGTTTGGACATAAGAAATGTAAAATTCCAAAACAAAGGTGAAAGTTTTTCTAAGTAAAAATGATATTTGAAAATTAGAGTTGTGTTCGGACATGAATATAATTTTGGGTTATTTTTGAAGTTTTGTGAGTGATATGAGTAAATTTTTTGAAAAACAGCCTTTTGGAGTTTTTCAAATTTTCGAAAAATTCCAAAATTAATCTTCAAGTGAAATTTGAAAATTTTATGGCAAAACATTGATTTCGAAAAAAGTAAAAAAGTTTCGGAAAAAAATGGGTTTGTTGAATGTCCAAACGGGCTCTAAGTGTCTCAGTTCATTTCGAAACCTCACCGGACCCGACCCAATTATCCCGGCAAGTCACATAATAGCTGTAAATTACAAATTGAGCAGTAAATGGGGGGGACGAGGCTGTAATACTCAAAACGATCGGCCGGGTCGTTACAGTGGCGCTCACAAAGGTGGTTAACTCAAACTATTCAGGAGACTTGAGGTAGTGCTTTATGGCGTTTGCAGACTCTGGAGTACCCTTTCTATCCTTATTTACTGTTTATTGTACCAATTCTTTGCGGACTTTGTATTTAGTACTCTTAGTGGCTCATGTACTTATGACACAAATCTTGAGGATAGTTTTAGACAACATTGGGTTGTAGCCTTATTATGTATTTATGAGATTTCGTTCTTCATCTTTACTATAATGCTTTTAATTGTTAAACTTGCTTTGCTTATTATTGTTAAATGTTAGCTCAGACGCCATCACGACCCGAATGTTGGGATTTTAGATCGTGACACTAGGGGACTTCTGGGTGAACAATTTATTTAAGATTAAATTTTAATTAATTTTTAAATACTAAATTTTAGGTACATAATTCAAATAAAAAATATTTCATAATTAAATTTTTATAAATTTGTACGTCCTAAATAATAAATGTTAGAAAAATAATTAAATAACTATTCTAATTTAAATTTAAAAAGGTTTAAAAAAGGGAACACATTTCGCACGGGGCTTTCAAACTTAGCATTGAAACATCTGTAGATAGGGGTTTAGGCGTGTTTAGGGTTTAAGGCAGTAACACCAACAAAGGCGCACTTTTGCAACCTCTGTTTGCCTGTTTTCTCTTTTTTCCAGAGAAGAGAATATGATGGACGCTAACAAAGGGAAGAAACAGAAAGTGGATGAAGAAAATAGCAACATCATTTATAGTGAGGTCGTTACTTCCATTGACAAATTGCAAGAAATACAAGACGAGCTTGAGAAGGTAAAATAATCCCTTTCTTTCCAAAATTTATCTTTTTCTTTTGAGGAACAGAAGGGACATCTTTTTTACCCCAATTGTGTTTAAAATCCAAGATCTTTATGTTTTCCAGTAGAGAAATTGGTGGTAATTTCCAATTTTACATTTTTTAAAGCACATTGTATATGGAATTGTGTGTGTGTGCGCGCGCGCAACCTTATATATATATATATATATATATATGTGTGTGTGTGTGTGTGTGTGTGTGTGTGTGTGTGTGTGTGTGTGTGTGTTTACATAAGCTACATAAGGTCGAGAACTACATAAGCTACTTTAGGGAATAACTTTGAGTTTAGGTTCGCATAATTATGTTTTGAGTTGCAACATGTAAAGATAGTCCTCATTTAATTATCACAAAAAAGGATTGTCTTCATTAATTTTTGTAATATTGGTATGTTGTCGTTTTATTTATTTATTGGATGGGGTGTGAGCCGTCGCATGTTTACATGATAGGTGATCCTTGACTTTGTTTTTATGGTGAAAGAAAGGCCAAAATTTGAGTTCTAAGATGCACCCAAGATTGTGACCTAGTGGTCAATGAAGTGGATGAAAATCTTGGGAGGCTAGAGAGCTAAAAAATATTAGGTGCTTTCTTCCCACTAACCTAAGCTTGGGTGGGCAGATTTACCCAGTAACTGAGCTTGTTGGGAGGCAACAAGTATCCGATTGAATAGCTGAGATGCTGCAAGTTGGTCCAAACACCAGCCTTAGTTACTGAAAAAAGAAAAAGAAAACATTTGATGCTAAGTTTGATGAGAATAACTTGGTTTGCATCTGTGGATTCCAGTTTATATTTCTGTTTTCTTCTCCTTTTGAGTTCAGTTGCATTATTCTACAACAACAAACCCAGTGTAATCCCACAGGTGGGGTCTGGGGATATTGTGTACGTAAACCTTACCCATACCTTATGAAAGTAGAGAAACTGTTTCTGGTAGACCCTCGACCCAAGAAAGATTAAGTTGCATTAATCTAATATTTCATTTTGTCGGTTGACAAGAGTTAGGAGAATTTATTGGAGGAAAAGTCTAGTAATTCATCTTTCATCCGTCAAAGTTCAATCTGCGAAACACCGTTGGAGATATTTCTAAAACCACCACCAGTCTAAACATAAATACTGAAAAGAACACAAAGAACTGGGACAGTTTCTATATTGGTGGCACTCATAGATCTACCTTTATACGCAAGATGACCAAGAAAATATCTGTGTAATAGCTGAGAACCTTGGTGCCTAAGCTTCCCTTTCTTTGCATGCAAGTGGTAGTATCTATAGCATATAAGTCGATTCCACGGTTTTTTGGAACATCATTACAAGTACACGAATACTAGCTGTTTTGCGTTTTGTTATGCTTCTGTTTCAGTTGGAATAGATGCAGATATTCTCATTAGTGCTATTCCTCTTTATCAGTAGTTCTCTTATGCCTTGGCAGACTTGCCTAGTAATTAGTTGAAGCCGTGAACTGTACATGTTGCATTTCAATGATAAAAAAGGGGAAACCTTAATTATATTCTATTGGGATATAGGTATACGAGCTTTTGCTACTGCGCTCACAACAAAAGCTGGCTATCAGGGTATAAACTAATTTAGGTGAAACAAAAATAAAGTTTTGTTAGTTTTAAAAATGTAACTTAGAGTTGATTGCTAGATTTCATTTGTTGCTTTGGTCTTACATTTTAACAAATGAGCATTCTAATTTTGCTACCAGATCAATGAGGAAGCAAGTGATAAAGTATTGAAAGTGGAACAGGAGTACAGTGAGATCCGCAAGCCTGTCTATGATAAACGAAACAACATCATTAAAGCTATCCCGGACTTTTGGTTAACTGCTGTTGGTGATCCTATCCTGATAACTCCCTCTCTCTATGTTGGTGAAATTCTGAAGTTCTTGTCATCCAATTGACTTGTTTCATTACTTGCAGTTTTTGGCTCATCCTGTCCTAGGTAGGCTTCTAAATGAGGAAGACCTAAAGGTTGGTTCTAATTTGTTGCTTATAAAACTATGGAACTAGGTTATTGCCAATTCTACTGCTATTTATTTGGCCAAGTTTTATCGATGTTGAATTATTACTTTTAATAAGTCAATGCTGAATTAGCATGAGGCTTTGTTGTACACTAAAATTTTGAATTATCATTTCAATGCTTCTATTTTGTGTTCTGCATCTGAAAATGTAACTGCCTTATCCCATGTAGATCTTCAAGTTTCTAAGTTCTATTGATGTTGAAGACTCTAAAGATGTGAAGTCAGGCTACTCGATAACCTTTGTAAGTTTGCTCCTGCACATGAAATTAATGTACATCGGTATATGTTACATATTTTTGGGAAATTCAGAATGATGATCTCCTCTTTTTAACAGAACTTCAATACGAATCCTTATTTTGGAAATAAAAAGCTCTCAAAGACCTATACCTTCCTTGAAGATGGACCCACAACGATTTCTGGCACGACAATAAAATGGGAAAAAAGCATGGTGAGTTTCCATTTCGCAGCTTGAGATGTGACACATTCTGCATGTTCCTTACTTCGTCATATAAATGATGTTGGTTGACTCTTTGAAGGGCATTCCTAATGTAGTTGCACATAAGAAGAAAGGAAAAAAGCGATCTCGTGATAAGGAAAGGTGAGTTATGTATATGATCTGAATTTAATCATATTTGGCTATTTATTGATTTTATGTTAAGACTCAACTTAATTCTCTGATATATTGTCGGATACCTTGGTTTGCCTAATGTCTGATAGCAGGCTTGCTCATATCAAACTTTGTTGATGATAACTTCCGGGGTCCTTTGGCTCACATACTAAATATAATGGGATATAATGCATGGATTGTTTATCGGGAATCAATAATGAAATGATTGTTATGCAATTATTAATAATGAGGAGATTGTTATACATAAATTACTCACTTTAAAAGGGCATTTTTTCTCTAAATAGTTTAATCCCTGTATGTATCACTAATATATGTATTCTTGTTCTACATTCTATCCCGCATGTAATAATACATAGATTCACACATAACTAAATGCAGGTATTGTTTAATACCGCTAACCAATCACTAAATTGGTTATGCGGCGATTAATTTTTTCTTATGCAGCCAACCTAACACTGTATTATCTTATGCGAGATTTTATGCTAGGATTAGTTATTCTAAACCATCAACCTAATGAGCCCTCAGTGTTTGTCAATGCACATTATTACTTATGCAGCGTGTAGTTGGTCCATTGTAGTGACTTTCGAATAGCGTACCCCAATTGTTGTAGACAACATCGGTAACTGGAATGTTTTGCTTCATTATTGCTGGTTTTTGGTTAATGGTGAGACTGAGCTTGGTCATCATAACGAGAACAGAAGCTGATATTCATTAGAAATCATACCGGTAATTATTGCTTAATTCAGCTATAAAGTGACTGTAGCAGTACTGTGTGCGCACTGGCCTTATTTTCTGTAGTCTCCACTTTGGACTTCCTGATAAACACTGTGATATGATAGTTCTGGTCATCCTTGCTCAGTTGCTTTCCCTCTTGGGGTTTCTATCAGCTTTTTTACATGGTTCAGTGAAGTCACTCAAAAAGATGAGGATGAGGCCCTAGAGATTCAGGATGAGGTATATGTTTTATATCTTCTGCGGATTACTTCATGGTGTTTTTTCGTTCCAATTTTCCATTTTATTTTGGGTGGTGGGGGTGGTGGGGTGTAGGGTTGATGGTGCAGTGAGCCACTGAGGTAAAATCTTTACTGAAAATTTTCTTTTTGACACTGTCGCTTTTGCAGGTTGCTGACATAATTAAGGATGACTTGTGGACGAACCCGCTCAGTTATTTTGAGAATGTTAGTTCCACTTGAGCTTCTTATTTTCTGTAATCAAAATTTAGTCATGAAATGTGTTTATTGCCTTTGATAACATCATTTATACATTATTATGCCACAGGACCTTGATGAAGAAGATTTTGATAGTGATGAGGTAAAGATACATCACTGTTTCGTAAATGTGGTATCTGTATCATGGATAAGTACATGACTACTAGTTTTCTGTGACTGTAACATGTGTTTCTCTTTGAGCTTACATTATTTAAGAATATCTCGTTTCCTTATTTCCTCTTGGATTATATCGTCAAAGAAGTTGTCTCGCTTTTGTTGTAAATAATATGGAATATTCTTCCTAAGCTGTTGATCAGCTTCATAAGAAGGTACTTCCCAAGGTCAAAATCTTAGCAAGTATTAAAGGGTAATGGAGGTCAGAAGAAAACTGTGGAGTTGAGTGGAGCTTGAGGTCATAACTACCTTATCACTAAAATTCAAGTGTTTAATTTTGGTTGGGGATTTTTTGTTGCATAGTAAACTGTTGAATAAGCTTGCTGAAATATTGGCATTAGATTGAGCGCTTACTAAGTGTTCTATAACTCCTAGCTTAAGCACTTTTTGGGGGAAAACTATTTGCCAAGTATTTGCGAAATTTTCAGAAGATACATTTACCATGCTTTCCAACAAAATTTTACTAGTCTTATATCAAGTCAAAAGTAACCGGGTG
>AWOL01S0044305.1:6277-17699 GCA_000715115.1 Nicotiana otophora | reverse complement strand
CAAATCCTGGGAGCACCTCCGATATTGAAGGGACCGGATTCCAAAAAATTCATTCAGAAGCCTCCCCCCCTGAGCGCGGCACCAAATCCAATTTTGAAAAGGTTCCAAAAGCCCGAAATTCCCAAATATAACAGGATCACAGATCTAAACGAGCATGTGACCTCCTACACGTATGCAATAAAGGGCAATGACCTCGAGGATGATGAGATCGAGTAGGTATTGCTAAGGAAATTCGGATGTCATAACTTACCTCAAAATTCTAGCGATACATTTGCTATGCTTGTAGATGCCTTCGTTAAAGCCCATACATGCGCTATTAAAGTTGAGACGAGGAAATCAGACATGTTCAAAGTCAAGCAAAGGGACAACGAGATGCTTAGGGAATTCATGTCGAGATTTCAGATGGAACAGATGGACTTGCCCCCGGTAGCAGATGATTAGGTCGTTCAGGCATTTACTCAAGGGCTCAATCCCGAAGTTCGATTGCGTCTCAGCAATTGAAGCAAAATTTGGTGGAGTACCCAGTGGTTACCTGGGCCAATGTCCATAACAGGTATCAGCCAAAGATCAGAGTCGACGACGACCAATTAGGGGCTCCCTCGGGGTCAGTTTATCCCAATAGAGCAAATGACAAGTCCAAAAGAATAGTGTATCAGGAGTCGAGGCTGCCCCGAGACCAATACCAGCCTTACAACTCAGATAGAAGGGGAAACATACTCAATCTCCAACTGACCAGGAACAATAGAATAAATGATCATAGTCCAAGAAATCGAGGGTTGGTAAATAGAAACGGTTTTGACAGATCACCAGGGTCAGAGATTTCTCGAGGCTATCAGAATATAACTCCAACGTAGATGTAACGAGTATAGTGTCATCCATCAGTCGCATCAAGGAGACCAAGTGGCCAAGGCCACTCCAGTCTAATCCTTCACAAAGGGATTACAATTTGATAAATAAGTATCACGGTACTCACGGGTATAGAACCGAGGATTGTCGACAGTTAAGGCAGGAAGTGGCTCGTTTGTTCAACATTAGGCATCTTCGGGAATTTCTAAGTGAGCGGGCCAAAAATTATTTCAAAATCAGGGACGCCAACAAACAGATCGAGTAAGAAGAACATCAACATGTAACAAACATAATTATCGGAGGAGAAGATGTTCCACAAACACCTATGATAAAACACACCAAAGTTTTTATCACAAGAGAGAAACGAACTGGGGATTATGTCCCTAAAGGATCCATCGCATTTAGTGACGAGGACACCGAGGGCATCATTCAACCCCACAACAATACACTGGTAATATATGTACTTATTAATTAATCTCGAGTTAAACGTATGTTAATTGGTCCAGGTAGTTCGACTAACATCATCTGATGGAGAGTCGTGGAAAAACTAAGGTTGTTGGATCATATCGTACCAGCAATTCGAGTACTGAACGAGTTTAATTTTGCGTGCAAGACAGCGAAGGGTGAGATCACCCTACCGGTCAACACAGCCGGAACCACCCAGGAGACGTAAAACTATGTAATTGATGGGGATAACGCCTTATTTGGGAGACCTTTGGTCCACAACATAAGGGCGGTACCGTTGACCTTGCATCAAGCGTTGAAATTTCCAACCCCGAGTGGAATCAAAATGGTCTACGAGGAACAACCAGCCGCAAATGAGATGTTCGATGTCGAAGAAGTGATCCTGGTACCTGCAATCACGACATTAAGAGGTAAGGGACTGGTTGAAGAGAAAGGCACCAAATAGCATTCAGTCAGTCATAGGTATCGACCCCGACTGGGCCAGAAAAATAGGAGGAACATCCAACTGATGAGGAAGAAGACTTCGGGGTCCCGAGATCCTTCGTAGCACCAGATGACACAGATGCCACCAAGTCATCAATCGTGGAAATGGAGCAAGTCATATTTTTCACGGCCCAAAACCACGTGACAGGCACCCGGCACACTACTAGACCCGAGCGAACCCAACCATTGATGCACCCAAATCATATGCATGAAAACCAATTTCACTGTGGAAGCTCCTTGAAAATCATATACATTTTCAAGTTAAATGATAAAATATTTTTCAATTTAAAATCATTTGTGACTCCTTTCATGATAGTAATAATGAGACTAAGTGAAACAAATATATTTTCATGTATGGCATGTACAACCCCGTTACTACAATCTCTCACAACTATATATGGAGCCTTTATACCAAAGAATAGAATTAAACACTTGGTCGAATACTCGACTAGCATAAATTAAGAAAACAACTTGATAGCTATGATGAAAATAGGAGTGGTGCCTCACCATATACCTCAGAAAGAGAGTCATCCTAGCCCTGACTGCATGTCACGTATTATACTTCATCTTGAAACATGTAAAGTAAGCAGGGCCCTGGGGCTGGGGCTAAGGGCTGAGTACACCACAGCGGTACTCAATAAGTGTCATAGACTCTCTCTAACTTAAGTTCTTGGGACAAACTCTATAAACATAATGCACCAATATTTGATATAAAACAATAAGCAATTTTATCAATTCATGATACTTGTCATTTTAAATAAAATCCAAGTGAAATATAACGCACAATATAAACTTTTAAAATATTTATATCAACCCAAGATTTTTGGATAAAATCATACAAAATCATTTCCATTTTCTTTAAGTCACTAAAATAACTTTCGGCTCCTTAGGCCTAAACATAATAAAATCATCCTTACCTTTCACCGGGAGTACTATACCATCACCGACATAAAAAGGTCAATTAGGTTATGTACCTAGCGACAAGTATCATATACCCTACTTGCTCAAGTCGTCTCATCGTAGTGCCTTACGAATCAATCCACCCATACTAATAATAGCACAAAATAGTATCCTCTTGAGGGGGAGCACTCTGCCGTAGTCTATACCACAAAGTGGTCATCTACGCCTAAACCGGCACGTGTAGTTTCATGATGACGAACACAATATATCCGAAGTCAATCTCGTGAACACAAGTAACTCCCAAAACATTTGATACTTCATAAATAGATTCATAACATAGTAGCCTCAAAGGATCTATTTTTATCAAGTCATAACATTAATAAAACAAATCTAAACCATTTGAACAAACATTATATAAACAACATTTTACATGTTATAGCCTTTAGCAATTTAACATCAATCTTTAAAACATACCACCACAAGTGCTATTCTGCTCATCGATTTCCAAAAGGAATACTTTTCATGAAAACTTATCTTTAGCACTCAAATATGTATACTCTTGTCAATACGAAAGTTTTGATAGAAACTTATAACATTTACCTTGAGTATCATTTTGCCAACAAGATTTAAATAAAATTTTATAAAACAACATGACACTACATATGCAACATAATATTTTTGTACATGGAGATATTTGTACTTGTTTGTCCCCACAAGCACGAAAGCACATTTGCAAACAACTTAAGGATTAACTCGAAACATGTTTTTATAGAAAGTCTCTCAAGTAGAGTAAGTTTTAATCAACTTACCTCGCTTTTGCTTTATTAACTTTCACAAGATTTCAATCATCTTCCATCATTCCAATGTTGATTAAAATGCTCAAACATCACCAACAAGTCGATATCTATATTAGATATCCTAATTACATCAAAATATGACCTAAGATATTGATTAAAATCCATATATGGCTCATAAGTTGGCTACAAGCCTCCAACAACTCAAATCACCAAATAGATTTACATGCTAGACCATTCAACTTCATTTTTATATTTTAATACCCATTCGAAGTCATTAATGATACTAAATCAATTGTCCAATTCCACCAAGTTACTATTTATCATCTTCCATAATCAACACTTGCAAAATATACAATTCGGGTGATTACGTAGTTGATCACTTCCAACTTTTGCTAACAAATTATTCCATAGGTTCATTGTGTTCATTAATTTCATCGCCAAGATTACTATTCATCTTCTCTCTTATTTTCTCAAAAGTACTATTCATGCCATGAACTAGAGTTTTATAATCTAACTTTTCAACCATTAAAACTTGTAACAAATGCTTCAAATACTTCTAACTACTCATAATAAACGAGTTTGGAGCATTGGAATTACCTCTAGTATATCAATCTTGAAAAATCACAACTTTGGTGATTTTTGTGTTCTTGAGGATTTGATGATGAAATATAGTATTTGGATGGAAGAATGATGTTAGAACTCATGTATATTGAGTAAGAATAAACCCAAAACATCATTAACAACTTACCTTCGTTGATTGGACTTGATTTGAGCTTAAAATCACATCTTCACCTCAATAACCCTAAACCCCAATATTAAAAATACTCTCTTTCCCCGATTTTATATTTATAGGCCCATATTTATGGGTTTTGGAGATGGCCCCGGATGCTTTGCATCCCCAGTTCACTCCTCTTCTAAGCCTGGACACGGACGCTATGGAAGTACTTCACTGCTAGACTTTGGTATTTTGATCATAACCTCTTGTATGAGTATCCAAATGACGAACGGTTTAAAGCGTTAGAAACTAGACTCAAAGATCTTACATTTTATAGGTTTTAAATCACATATATCCTTATATATGTGTAGATATGCTTGTCCAAAAGGTAGGTCTTGTGCGTACTCATTTGGAACTTTAATCTATCATGTAATTTCCAACTTGACTTAGACTTAGGGCTCTCCTTAGACCCCACATCACTTATAATATGCCTCGCACACTTATTATCATATCCAAATAATATCCATCATATTAATAGTCCTCGTCTGCACATAAAATAATATAATTAGCACACATCAACTTTCTTAATAGCGCTTAAGTATTTCAAAATTTTGTGGGTGCTACAATATTGTTCGAGCACCTGCCGGACATAAAGGTATATCATAATGCCAATTGTTTTGCCTTGTCCAACTTATACATGACAGGAAGTCTGCCGGAGATAAATACTCACAAATTAATCTTGGATCCGAACTTCCACCCGATCAAACAGAAGAGGAGGCCACAGTCTGAAGTCAAGAACACATTCATCAAAGACGAAGTATCTAAACTCTTAAAAATAGGTTCTATTCGGGAAGTGAAATACCCAGATTGGCTAGCTAACGTAGTCGTCATACCTAAAAAGGGAAACAAACTTAGAATGTGTGTAGATTACAAGGACTTGAATAAGGCATGCCCAAAGGACTCGTTTCATTATCTTAACATTAACCGAATGATCGATGTGATGACAGGGCACGAGATGATGAGCTTTCTCGATGCCTATTCCGGGTACAACCAAATACATATGGACCCAGGTGACCAAGATAAAACTTCCTTCATAACTAAGTTCGGCACTTATTGTTATAACGTGATGCCATTTGGGTTAAAAATGCAGGTGCCACGTATGAACGCCTAGTTAACAGAATGTTCGAGGAATAAATAAGGAAATCAATGTAGGTTTATATTGACAATATATCAGTTAAGTCCCTGCGAGTAGAGGACCATTTGAAATATTTGGGGGAAACCTTCGATATACTGAGGGAATATACTATGAAGCTGAACCCTGAGCAGTGTGCCTTCAGAGTCGGCTCGGGCAAGCTCCTCGACTTCATGGTATCTAACCGAGGAATAGAGATCAACGCGGATAAAAATAAAGGCCATAGAAGATATTATGGTTGATAACGTTAAGTCGGTGCAAAGACTGACCGGGCAGATAGCCGCATTGGGCCGATTTATTTCTAGGTCATTGGATAAAAGCCACCGATTTTTCTCGTTACTAAAGAAAAAGAGCGACTTCTATTGGACCTCAAAGTTCCAAAAGGCTTTGGAAGAACTCAAAGAATACTTTTCAAGCCCTCCTATATTGCACACCCCGAAGGCGAACGAGCAGTTGTACTTTTACTTGGTAGTATCCGAAGTGGCGCTAAGTGGTGTCCTGATTCGGGAAGAAGAAGGTATACAGTTTCCTATCTATTATGTTAGTAGAACCCTAGTTGATGCCGAAACGAGGTATTCGCACTAGAGAAATTAGTGCTTTTCTTGTTAAGAGCATCTAGGAAACTAAAACCATACTTTCAATGCCACCCTATATGTGTCGTGACCTCGTATCCGCAAAGGAATATTATGCATAAACCCGAGAACTTAGGCTGTAAAGGTTATTGGGTATGATACTGAATACAAAACCAGAACAGCTATAAAGTCTAAAAGTTTGGAAAACTTTATGGTCGATTTCACACCGGTCTTGATCCTTGAGGTCGATAAAGAATTATTACTTGCCTCGGGGACTAGCTCGGGTTTGGACCCTTTTCACACACAGTGTTTGCAACGCAAAGGGGTTCGGGTTGGGAATCGTACTAAAAACTCCCATGGGTAATATAATAAGGCAATCTATTAGAACTGTGAAATTGGCTAAAAATGAAGCCGAATATGAGGCTATGATTATAGGTCAAGAACTGGCTAAAATCTTGGGGCTGAGGTGATCGAAGCCAAGTGCGATTCCTTCCTCATTGTTAACCAGGTTAACGAAACAGTCGAAGTTAAAGAAGACTGGATACAGAGATACTTAGATAAATTACAAGTGGTGTTACATCGGTTCAGAGAATAGTCATTATAACATGTGCCCCGAGATCAGAATAATAAAGTTGATGCTTTGCCTAACTTAGGATCGTCAGTCGACTCCGATGAATTTAACTTCAGAATTGTGGTGCAATTGATGAGCTCAGTGATAGATGAAGGCCATACCAAGGTAAACTCAATGAGTTTGACTTGGGATTGAAGAAACAAATACGTAGACTACCTTCAGAAGGGGCAACTACCATCAGATCCTAAAGAATCAAGGGCCCTTCAAACTAAAGCAGCCAAGTTCAGCTTAGTTGAGGGCCAACTGTATTGAAGATCATTTTTCGGGCCGTTAGCAAG
The DNA here is from genome assembly GCA_000715115.1 of Nicotiana otophora. Classification (NCBI taxonomy): domain Eukaryota; kingdom Viridiplantae; phylum Streptophyta; class Magnoliopsida; order Solanales; family Solanaceae; genus Nicotiana; species Nicotiana otophora. The sequence goes on along the minus strand of AWOL01S0044305.1, from coordinate 10,820 downwards.
CTGTTTGGGGATCGAGGAGACCGATTACATGATGAGGGAAGTCCACGATGGTACTTTCAGAAACCATTCGGGAGTTGAATCATTGGTTCGGAAATTGATCAGGGCCATATATTACTGGAAAGAAATGAAAAAAGATGCGAAGGATTTTGTTCAAAAATGTAACGAATTTCAAAGGCATGCCTCGATGATCTACCAACCGGGGGAGCTGCTTCACCCGGTCCTTTCCCCTTGGCTATTCATGAAGTAGGGGATGGACTGTCACGACCCTAAATTCCCTCTGTAGGATGTCGTGATGGTAAGACTAGGTACGCCTATCAATGCGGGAATTTTTTGTTATAATCTGAAATGAATAAACTAGAATTCAAACAATTTCAACTCCCAAAACCCGGTAAAAATAAGTCACAAGCTTCTAAGAATTTATTCTCTATGTCTCTATACATCATAGTCTAAAGCAAATAAAGAAGACAACATAGTAAGATAGAAGGGGACTCCGGAGTCTGCGGTCGCTGGTAGGTATACCTCGAAGTCTCCTGGTACAGCTAGTTTACTGATGCCTGGTCTGATAAGGTGTACCTAGATCTGCACAAAATGATGTGCAGAAGCGTAATATGAGTACACCACAGTGGTACCTAGTAAGTGCCAAGCCTAACCTCGGTAGAGTAGTGACGAGGTCAGGTCAGGCCCTACTGGAAAATAATAATAAATGGCATGGTAAAATATTTCACAATATAATAAAATAAAATAACAATGAAAATGAATCAAGTAGTAGGTCACCATTTAATTACACAAATAATATCTCGTGGAACAAAATAAAATTTCTTTTCAACTTTAAGAAAAATCACAACAAAATCAAAGGCAACTACGGTCATAAACCAACATCAACCAGGGCACTCCCCAGGTACCGCCTCGTAGTCCCAAATAATAAATAAATTCACAATATCTCATTTCCTTATCTCACTGCGGGAGCCTTCAAAATTTATTTTAAAGAAAATATTTTTCCCGAAATAACATCCCGCGTTTTAGCCATCCTTATCACATCGCATGACTTCTAGTAGTTATCCCTACTAGCCAAGCGTATCAAGCCACCCTTATCTCACCGCATGTGTTTCAATACACTGACCTTATACCACCACATGCGTATCAATATCACAATTTATACCTCAAGTACTCAAATAATTTAACTTGCCAAAATAATTCAACAATAATATTTTCCACAATAAAGAGCTCACGGCTCATGCCAAAATAAATCATCAATAATATTTTTTCACAATAAAGAGCTCACGGCTCCATCATAATGAGTACGAAATCTTACAAAAATATTGAGGAATAAATAATTCAGCAAAATAATATTTCAAAATCTTTAATACGTTGCTTCAATACCAAATTTAAAATGTCAAATACTTCATATTAATAGTATTTATTTTAAAGAAAATTAACCTTCAAATAATGTACTGAATAAAAGAAACCGATTCCAACTAAACAGGTAAAACAATTAGCAGGAAAAAGGTCACATAAATTTAAAGTATATAAATTAAATCAATGATGGGGAATATAACAAGATTTAATAATTTAATCAATATGCAATAGTGATCTATACAATTTAAAAACATAATCTTTCACATTTAGTCCGTGTACACACTCTTCACCTCGTGTATACCACTTTCATCACATTATAATTAATATCATTCTTAGGGAAAATTTCCACCACACAAGGTTAGACAAGTCACTTACCTCGACTTGCTCCAATTTAACCAAGTAGTATACCTTTTCCTCGATTTTTTGACTCTGCTTGACTCGTATCTAGTCATAATTAATTCGATACAGTCAACAAAAATTATAGGAATCAATTTCATAAGAAAATACTATATTTTTATATAAAATCCGAAATTAGCTAAATATTACCCGTGGGCCCACGTCTCGAAATCCGGCGAAACTTACAAAACCCGACAACTCATTCAACTACGAGTCCAACCATACCAGTTTCACTCCCATCCGACTCTAAATCGACACCGATATCTCAAAAATTCATTTTTATGAGATTTCTAAAATTTTCCCAAATTTCCATCTCAATACACTAATTAAATGGTTGAAACAATGATATATTCGTGTATATTGACCAAATCCGAGTTAGAATCACTTACCCAAATATTTCTCCTTGAAAATCTTCCAAAAATCGCTTCTGCGCAAGCTCAAGTTTGTCAAAAATGACAACTTGGGACGAAATCCCCAGTTTTATAAACTGCCGAGGCAGCCATCGATCCTGGGTATCGATCATGGATTCGATCTTTATGGCCCTCGATCCTGGCCTCGATCATAGCCCTCGATCCAGGCCTTGATACTAGGCTTGGATCCCTAACCCTCGAGCCTTACCTTCGATCATGGCCCTCGAGCTGGGCATTCAATCATGCCTTCGATCATGGCTTCGATCCAGCCTTCGATCATGGCCCTCAAGCTGGGCCTTCGATGCTGCCTTCGATCATGGCCCTCGAGCTGGGCCTTGGATCCTGAGCCTCGTCCCTGGCTTCGACCCTGGCCGTCGACCTTGGCCTTCGACCCTAGGCTCGATTTNGTGCGATTGCATCAGAATGTAGAAATTTCCAGATTTCTTCCAAGTCCAAAATTAAATCCGTTAACCATCCGAAACTCACCCCGAGGCCTTCGGGACCTCAACCAAATATACCAACAAGTCCAAAAATATCATACGAACTTATTTGAAACCTCAAATCACATAAAACGATGCAAAAATCACGAATCATGCTCCAGTCCAAGCTTAATGAAATTTAGAATTTCCAACTTCTAAATTTGATATTGAAACCTATCAAATCAAGTCCAATTGACCTCAAATTTTGCACACAAGTCATAAATGACATAACGGAGCTGTGAAAATTTTCAGAACTAGATTCCGACCCCGATATCAGAAGGTCAACTCCCCGGTCAAACTTCCAAACTTAAATTTCTATTTTAGCCGCTTCAAGCCTAATTTTACTACGGACTTTCAAATAAAATTCTGATCACGCTCCTAAGTCCAAAATCACCATACGGAGCTGCTAGAATCATCGAAATTCTATTCCGGGGTCGTTTGCACATAATTCGACATCCGGATACTATTTGAACCTAAACTTTTAATTTTTCATCAAAATTTCATATCTCAGGCTAGGGACCTCAGAATGTGATTCTGGGCATACGCCCAAGTCCCAAATCACGATACGGACCTGTCGGAACTGTCAAAACACTGATCCGAGTCCATTTGCTCAAAATATTGACCAAAGTCAACTTAGTTGAGTTTTAAAGCTCTAATTCATATTTTAATCCATTTTTCACATAAAAACTTTTCGAAAATTTTTTACAGACTACGCACGCAAGTCGAGGAATGGTAAATAGTGCTTTTCGAGGTCTTAGAACACAGAATTAATTATTAAATTTAAAGATGATATTTTGGGTCATCACATTCTTCACATCTAAAACAAACGTCCGTCCTTGAACGGAGTTAGAAAAAGTACCTGAGTTGATGAATAAGTGTGGATCACATCTGCGCATATCATGCTCGGTTTCCTAAGTTGCATCCTTGACCGGATGACCCCTCCACTGAACCTTCACGGAAGCAATGTTCTTTAACCTCCGTTNCCTCTCCAACTCTCTCAAGAATCTCAAAAGGCCCAATATACCTAGGGCTCAACTTGCCCTTCTTCCTGAATCTCATCACACCCTTCATAGGCGAAACCCGGAGCAGGACCCGCTCACTAACTATGAATACAACATCACGAACCTTCCGATCTGCGTAACTCTTCTGTCTAGATTGGGCTGTACGAAGTCGATCCTGAATCAACTTAACCTTTTCTAAGGCATCCTGAACCAAGTCTGTACCCAATAGTCTAGCCTCGCCTGGTTCGAACCAACTGGAGACCGGCACTGCCTGCCATACAAGGCCTCATACGGAGCCATCTGAATGCTTGAGTAGTAACTGTTGTTGTAAACAAACTCTGAAAGTGGTAAGAACTGATCCTCAAGCACCCCCAAAATCCATCACACACGCACGAAGCATATCCTCCAGCATCTGAATAGTACGTTCGGACTGCCCGTCCGTCTGAGGGTGAAATGTTGTACTTAACTCTACCCGAGTACCTAACTCAGGATGTACTGCCATCTAGAACCGTGATGTAAACTGCGTACCCCAGTCAGAGATGATAGATACCGGTACGCCGTGAAGTCTGACAATCTCGCAAATATATACTTGAGCTAGCTGCTCTGAAGAGTAAGTAATAATCACATGAGTGAAATGAGCTGACTTGGTCAATCTATCCACAACCACCCAAACTGCATCGAACTTCCTTTGAGTCCATGGGAGCCCAACAACGAAATCCATGGTGATCCGCTCCCATTTCCATTCTGGAATCTCTAACTTCTGAAGCAATCCACCCGGTCGTTGATGCTCATATTTCACATGTTGACAATTTAGATACCGAGATACAAACTCCACTATGTCTTTCTTCATTCGCCTCCACTAATAGTGTTGTCTCAAGTCCCGATACATCTTTGCAGCACT
>AWOL01S0044298.1:42760-65818 GCA_000715115.1 Nicotiana otophora | reverse complement strand
TGTAGAAACCATAGCCAAAGGCATGTGGGAAAAATTGAAAACCTTATATATGAAGAGGACGGTAGAAAATAGACTTTCTGAAGCAGAAGCTTTATACAATTCGTATGGGTAAAGGTACCTATATTCTCTCTCATTTTGACACTTTTGATTCCATTCTTATGGAATTGAGTAATATAGATGCTGAAATTAAAGATGAGGATCAAACCGTATTACTGCTTTGTTCTCTACCCCAATCTTTTAAGCATATAAGAGATACTATGCTTTATGCAAAGGATAATATCTCTTATAAAGATATTAAATCTATCTTAAAATAAAAAGAACAGATAGATAGTGATATTACTAGGGAAACTAGGGGAACTCAAGCGGAAGTTGGCTTATTTGTTAGGGGTAAATCCAACTCCATATCCAGATACAATAATTTACAGTGTCGCTATTGTTATAAGAAATGTCACAATATCTCTGAATGCTATAAACTGAAAAATAAAGAAAAGCATAAAGAAAGAAAAAATGAGCACAAAAATACTGACACCGCCGAAGCTAGTGTAGCAACTGATGAGATTGAGGGAACTATATTTTTAGCAACTGAAACTAGTTTCAGATTAGACAATGAATGGATTTTAGATTCCGGTTTTTCATATCATATGTGTCCTAGCAGGGACTTGTTTTCTACATATGATTCACTTGTAGGTGGAGTTGTCCAATTGGGTAACAATATTACTTGTAACGTTATTGGCAAAGGTACAATTCGGGTCAGAATGCATGATGATGTGGTGAGAACTCTCACCGATGTTAGATATTATCCTGAGTTGAAGAAAACTCTCATATCTTTGGGCACTTTAGAATCCCTTAGGTGCAAATTCACTAGTAAAGGTGGAGTTTTAAAAAAAATTCATGATGCTCTTGTGATCATGAAAGCACACAGATCTGGTTCGTTATATACTTTATTGGGCTCCACTGTTGTAGGCCCTACTGGAGTTTCGGTATCACACAACTTGTCTCATTTTGATGGCATTAAATTTTTACATATGCCCATTGGGGCTTTTGCGGAGAAGGTGAAGTAAATTTACTATATCAACCAAAATTAGGCCAAGGTGGAGATTTGTAAAATGTGACCTTATTTTTAGGTTTTTTATTTGTGAGCCTTGTTGGCACATTTGGAGCCTTTTATTTAAGGCCTTGTTGGCCAAATAAATGGCCTTGTATTTTGAGAGGATGTGGCCAATTGTTGGCCAAACATTTCTTTCTTCTTTTCCTATACAATGAGGACTCTCTACTCATTTGGAAACACACCAACAAGACTTGAGTCTTCATTTCTTGTTTCTTCCTTTATTCCTTTATTAAGAGTGTTTTGTATGAGAGTTAGTGTTCGGAAGCACTTGTGTGAACCCTTTCTTGGGAGTGATTTTGTGAGGTTATTTTCTTAGGGTATTTGGGATTAATTAGAGTATTTACTCTAATTTTGTACTCTCTTTTGTACTCTTATTGTTATAGTAAATTGCCCCTCTCCATTTGTGGACGTAGGTCACTTTGACCGAACCACGTTAAATTTGTTTCTTCTTTATCTACTTTAATTACCGTTGTTATCAACTTCAATTATCTTTGTTATTGTTATTATACCGTTATTTGGCTAAATTCCGCACCACCCGGGTTCCCGATCCTAACACAGTGTATGGAATCGTTATATCATCAGGTGTTAATCGCAATTCTAATATGGATTGTAGAAGGATAGTTGTTTTTATCCACTGAAAGCAGTTAATGGAATTTGCTACTTGAGATAGATACGCTTTTATGAAGACAGTATATAGGAGAATTGTTTAATGTCGGACTAAATCCATTGTCCAATTCATTATTACTTAATTAAATAAGAAGAATATGTCACAGTTGTTTTTCGTGTTCTAAAAATGTATCTAATTTTTACAATAACATAAATACATATATAAGATGTGTCAAGATCCAAAATCTCACTACATGCGTCGTGATGACACTTAGTCTCTAAGACTAAGTAAGCCGATTATAATTACAATCCAAGTTATTTTTTTTATCATATTATCTAATACGAGTGTCAACACTAACAACGGAAATATTCGGCAATCTCCCAAAACTAGTAATACTAAGTCACGAACTCTAACTGAATACATAGAATGATCTCGAGGATCGAATGTACAATAATGTTTGAATAAGAACTTAACAGTACAATAAAAATGGAAAGACTCCAAGGGACTGCGACGACCAAACAGCTCTACCTTGAATCCTTGCAATCACACTTTAACTATGTCCGAGTCTGATATTTCCAATATCTGGATCTACACAAAAATGTGCTAAAGTATAGTATGAGTACACCACAGTCGGCACCCAGTAAGTATCAAGACTAACCTCAGTAGAGTAGTGACGAGGTACAGTCAAGACACTCACTAGTCTAATAACATATGCAATATACTATACAAAATTAATAGGAAACAAATAATAATGATGACAACACTAAATATCAACCAATGATTTACACAGCAGTGCAACAAGAACACAATTAATACTGCTCAACAAATAATAAATATAAGAACAACCAATTAATCAAGTCCATCAAATATAAATCTTTCGCATATATGCTTTTCAAATAATAATCTTCAGGATATAATACTTTTCAATAAATATATTTCAAATATACTCCCTTCAGTAAATATCTTTCAAATATAAGTCTCTTAAATAAATCTCTTTCAAATATAATTCCTTCAAATAAATATCTTCAATATATAATTCTTTTAAATATATGTCTTTCAAATATAATTCTTTCAAATAAATATCTTCAAATATAATTATTTCAAATAAATATCTTTCGAATAAAAGTCACCTTGTGATACAGCATTTCAAAATCATAAAATACGGGTCTCATCCCACTTTCATATTTCCACGGCACCTCGTACCAATCTCTCTATCACAACCGCATGGACAACTCACGTGTCAATATCATCATCCTTTACTCTCGGCACCTCGTGCCCATATTCATATCGCAACCGCTCGGACAGTTCACGTGCCAATATCATCATTATTTACTCACGGCACCTCGTGCCCACATTTTATTTCGTATTTCGCCTAGCAATAGCCACAGGCTCCCAATTTCAACATAGATCGGACTTTTATCAATTTGCCAACAGCAAGACAAATTGCACAAGATATAAAAATAAGCACAAGGAAAATAACAACATCACATGAAAATTACGAACACAATAACTCCACATCATCACGTATCATCCCTGACAATAGCCACCCTTATCTCTCCTATAGCCACCCTTATCACTTCTATAATCCTTATCCCTTCGCCCTGACAATATCAATACACTATTATCGCTCCTATAGCCACCCTTATCTCTCCTATAGCCACTCTTATCACTCTGCCCAGACAATATCCAACACACATAACAACAGTGAAATGCCACCCTTATACCCATATAATATCAACAGTGGAATGCCACCCTTATATCCTCAAAAAAATAACTCAAATAATACAATAATTTACACAAAATATTATCACGGCAACATAACAAAATCAATTCATATCACACTTTGCCCAATGGCGACAACCAATTTCAAAGATATAACAAAATTAATTAATTTCACAACAAATAGCCCCAGGCTCCACACAATTCTAAATATATAACAAAATTAATTAATTTCACAACAAATAGCCCAAGGCTCCACACAATATGTATAAAATCTCAACAGAGATGGAAAATGCTCTGTATAGGGCAACGCCTTCATTAATCCAATTGTTTTTGGTAAATATATTAACACATCTTCTTAAGCTTATTTAATTAATTATTTGTAGATAAAAAATCCATAAAGAAATTAAATTTCAATAAATATCAAATCATCAAACTCACGGAATTCACATAAATATACAAGTAATAATCACATCAAATTGTCATATAAAAATAAATTCAACAAACGCGAACTGAGGCATGGCAAATAGATGATTTAATAAATACCAACAATTATTCAATTTACTACACAATATGCCTAAAACTTTAACCCAATATATTTTGCATATATAAACCCCAGTACGTACTCATTACCTTGCGTGCATGGCATTTCACATTTCACAAATGGCATATAAGACTCGATGCCTAAGGGGTAATTTCTCCCACTCAAGGTTAGGTAAGATACTCACTTTTTTGAAGTTATGCTGATATTCCAAAATTGCCTTCTTGCTTGAATTGACCTCCGGACAACTCAAATCTATCCAAATTAATTGTACAACTTCATTAAAATTCATCAAAAATAATTTCGGATAATACAACTTCGACTTAAAATTTTATTCTAAAAAGATAACAAAAGTTAACACGGGGCCCGCCTCTCGGAATCCGACATAAGTTTTACGAAATTCGAACACCCATTCCTATACGAGTTCAACCATACCAATTTTATTAAATTCCAATAACAAATCATCCTCCAAATCTTGAATTTTCATTTTTGAAACGTTTTGACAAAAATTCCTATTTCCTCTATTAAACTCGAATTAAATGATGAATATAATCATAGATTCATGTAATATAATTACTTTCGGATATAGAGCACTTATCCCAACCAAGCTTGTGAAATATTTCTCCAGAATCGCCCAAATCCGAGTTCCAAAACTCCAAAAACGAAAATGACGAAATGACCATTTTTGGTCCTCAACATTCTTCCTAGTTTCTCACCTGCGGACGAGTTGCCGCATCTGCGGAGCCGCTTTTGCGAGCTAAAATCCGCTTCTGCGGAAGTGCACAGCCTAGTCAACCCTCGCATTTGCGGAAGCATTTCTGCTTCTGCGAGAATCGCAGGTGCGAGGCCATTGCTCGCTTCTGGGCAAATGGCCGCTTCTGCGGTTGGCCTTGTGCTTCTGCGCACATGTTGCCGCTTCTGCGGCCTTCCCAGCTCCCCCTTTCAGTCACTTCTGCCAGAAGCATCTCGCTTCTATGATCAAGCTTCCACAGAAGCGATCACACCAGGAAGTCCAAAATTCCAGCAATTTTCTTCAAGTCCAAATTGATCTGTTAACCATCCGGAATCCACCAGAGGCCCTCGGGACCTTAACCAAATATACCAACATGTTTTAAAATATAATACGAATTTTGTCGAGGCTTCAAACCACATCAAACCACGCTGAAATTAAAAATCACGCATTGAATCGAATTATGAGTTTTTGAATCTTTCAACTTCTATATTTTGCGCCGAAATGTATCAAATCAATCTGGAATGACTTTAAATTTTGCACACAAGTCATAAATGACGTAATTGAGCTGTTCCAATTTTTGGAATCAAAATCCGACCTCGTTATCAAAAATTTAACTTTCGGTCGAACTGTCCAAAAATCTTCTGTTTTTCAACTTTCGCTAAAATTCGTTGAATTGTCCTACGGACTTCCAAATTCTAATTCGAACATACTCCTAAGTCTGAAATCATCATACGAAGCTATTGATACCATCTAAATTCCATTCTGGGGTCGTTTGCTTAAAAGTCAACTCTCCGGTCAACTCTTTCCATTTAAGCTTCAAAAATGAGAATTGTTCTTTTAATTTAACTTCGGATCTTCCGAAAATCAAACTCGACCACACCCACGGGTCATAATATATATTAAGAAGCTGCTCGAGACCTTTAGTTTTTGAATGAGGCGTAAATTCTTAAAACGACAAAACAGATAATTACATTCTCCCCCTCTTAAATATACATTCGTCCTCGAACGTGCCAAGAATTATTCTGATAATATTAAATTACTGAGTGCATTATTTCACACATACTCACGGGTGATTCTACGTCACCGTGAATTTGACAGGGGTCTGACAATACCATCTCAGTGGAGATTATTTCTTTTATCCACGCTTATATGCGTTAAAGCCAATTCCTTTCACTCCAATCCATTTCAAATTCCTTACATCAACACACGGTATTAGTATCAGCCGACTGTAGCAACTCATGCCTACACACACATCATACATATATCCATAACCACATCTCTGGTCATAATAGTTGTTTATAATTAATTCCAGCATCCTCAATTAATCTCATATTCACCAAAATCTCATTTCAACTTCTCGTAACACTGACAACAACACGCGAGGCATGAATACCTCATAATTATTTACCCGAATTAACGAGTCACATTTAACGCCACCTGGGCACTCATCTCATAGGCTAAAACTCAATATTTATATCACAAATATGGCTAAATATGCATAGAAAATACATACAAAATTATCAAATAAGCCTAACATGCATGACTCCCTGTTATTACTATAGTACAAATTAAATTTCACAAAGGAAGAATTTAAACTCATAAATATTTCACCACAAGGACCTCGTCCTTATATAACTTCCACCGCGGCTTGTAGCCCAATTGAAATATTTCACATCATATAAAAATACGAGGATCTCGTCCTCAACTCCGAATCACAAGTATTTTGCACATTGTGCCAATTGAAATTTTCAATTTCCTTTCTTTCTTCTTTTCAATAAATTTCATAAATATTTTATTTCATAACACATAATGAAACCCCATTCCAATAGGGCATATGATTCATAAAATTGAAATAAATTATTCTAAAATCACATCAAAACCCACTGTACTGAGTAATAAAAAGTCAATTTTGGACTTATAGCCCTCAATGGTGTACAAAATAAAATGATAGACACGGGCTAACATCATAAAACCTCCCAACAGGGATACACATATAAGTGGGTCATAAAATTATGAAGCTCATCCGTAAGGGAAGCATAATAGGAGGATTCACCACAATATTCAGAACCGAATCAAATTAAAGAAAAATATCCTTTTATAATAAATCAAGATCATACCTGTAACAACAGCATTTGGCCATAGCAAATATATCAACAGGATAGGCCTCCCCCTCTAGGGCGCCCTCTACCCGCTTGTCCTCTACCCCTAACTAATTGTGCATGTGGGGTAGTAATTGCATTGAGGCCCAAAGACTGAGTGTTCTGATAGAATCCACCCCTCCCAAGTCTGGGATAATCTGTCATGATGTGCCTAATATCACCACACTCATAACAACTCCTCTGAGGTCGTGGTTGCTCGTACTGAGTCTATGCCGGATAACTGGAATAACCGCTGTAAGAATCTCGTGTCGGTGGTGCACTATAAGAACTTACTGGAGCACTTCGAGTAATTTGATGTGCGGACTGAGCTGGCCAACTGCTCGAGCCTCCGCCATAATGGGTCATAGCTGAAGAGTAAAGTTCATTGAACCCTCCAGAGCTTCAAGACCTTTTTGCCTCCTTAGACTCCCTTTCCTCACCTAGAACACCCTCAATCCTCCTCGCAATCTCCATTACTTTTTGAAATGGAGTATCAGTTAGCAACTCTCGAGCCATGCATATTTTAAGATCATAATCGAGCCCCTCAATGAATCTATGGACTCGCGCTCTGACTGTAGGAACCAAGATAGGTGCATGACGGGATAACTCACTGAACCTGATAGCATACTCTGAACCTGTCATATTGCCCCCGTTCAAACTCTATGCGCCATGCATCTCGGAGAGTCTAGGGAACAAACTCTTTCAAAAACAGTTTCAAAAATTGAGACCAAATTGGTGATGTTGCGTCGGCTGCTCTACCTTCTTCATAAACTTGCCACCAATAATACGCTGCGCCTGAGAGCTGAAATGTAGTAAAGGAAACTCCGCTCACTTCCACAATACCCATGGTGCGGAGAATACAATGACATTTTTCTAGAAATCCTTGGGCATCCTCTAAAGCCGTGCCACTGAAAGTAGGTCGACTATACCTCTTAAACCTTTCAAGTCTCTTTTGTTCTTCTTCTGATGCCTCTGGCCTGACTCAGGCTGAACTGGAATAACAGGTTGTACCGGTATTACACCCGGAACCTGACCAATGTGAACTCGCTGCTCTGGAGTCATGGTAGGAGTCTGAGCTACTCCCCCAATCTGTGAAATATTTGGTGCAACAGAGATCAATACCGCCTGAGTTAATATACCAAACATATTCAGGAACTGTGCTAAAGTCTCCCGAAGTCCGGGGGTAAGAACATGTGCTTCTAGTATCTGTCCCCCAACTGGAGCTACTGGAGGCTCCGCAACTGCTTGGCAGGTTCTCTATAGCATCCCGTGCCCTTCCTAGGCCTCTACCTCGGCCCCGGCCTCTTGCGGCCCTAGCAGTAAGCACGGGTGTCTTCTCAGCTGACCCGGTAGCATGTGTCCTCACCATCTATGAAAGAATATAGATGCAAAGGCTCAAATTCCAAATTCAACAAATTTCGCACGACAAGAATGAAAGAAGTGAAAATTTTCTAATAGTACTGTAGCCTATCGAATATAAGTACAGACGTCTCCGTACCGATCTGCAAGACTCTACTAGACTCGTTCGTGACTCGTAGAACCTATGAACCTAGAGCTCTGATACCAACTTGTCATGACCCAAAATCCCACCACAGGCATCGTGATGGCACTTAGTCTCTACGATTAAGTAAGCTGATTATAATTACAATCCAAGCCATTTTTTTTTATCATATTATCTAATACGAATGTCAACACTAACAACGGAAATATTCGATAATCTCCCAAAACTGGTGATACTGAGTCACGAACTCTAACTGAATACATGGAATGATCTCGAGGACCGAATGTACAATACTGTTCGAATAAGAAATTAACAGTATAATAAAAATAGAAAGACTCCAAGGGGCTGCGACGGCCAAACAACTCTACCTTAAATCCTTGCGATCACACTCTAACTCTGTCCGAGTCTGATATCTCCAATACCTGGCTCTGCACAAAAATGTGCAGAAGTGTAGTATGAGTACTCCATAATCGGTACCCAGTAAGTATCAAGACTAACCTCAGTGGAGTAGTGACGAGGTACAGTCAAGACACTCACTAGTCTAATAACTTGTNAGAAGTGTAGTATGAGTACACCACAGTCGGTACCCAGCAAGTATCAAGACTAACCTCAGTGGAGTAGTGACGAGGTACAGTCAAGACACTCACTAGTCTAATAACTTGTGCAATATAGTATACAAAAATAATAAAAAATAAATAACAATGATGGCAACACTAATCAACCAGTGATTTACACAGCAGGGCAACAAGAACATCATTAATACTGCTCAACAAACAATGAATATAAGAACAACCAATTAATCAAATCTTTCAAATATAAATCTTTCACCTATATGCTTTTCAAATAATAATCTTCAGGATATAATACTTTCCAATAAATATATTTCAATATACTCCCTTCAGTAAATATCTTTCAAATATAATTCTCTTAAATAAGTCTCTTTCAAATATAATTCCTTCAAATAAATATCTTCAATATATAATTATTTCAAATAAATCTCTTTCAAACATAATTCTTTCAAATAAATATCTTCAAATATAATTCTTTCAAATAAATATCTTTCGAATAAAAGTCACCATGTGACACAGCATTTCAAAATCATAAATTACGGGTCTTAGCCCACTTTCATATTTCCACGGCACCTCGTGCCAATCTGTCTATCACAACCGCACGGACAACTCACGTGCTAATATCATCATCATTTACTATCGGCACCTCGTACCCACATTTCATATCACAACCGCACAGACAGTTCACGTGCCAATATTATCATTATTTACTCACGGAACCTCGTGCCCACATTTTATTTCATAATATGCCTGGCAATAGCCATAGGCTCCCAATTTCAACATAGACCATACTATTATCAATATACCCACAACAAGACAAATTGCACAAGATATAAAAATAAACACAAGAAAAATCACAACATCACATTAAAATTACCAACACAATAACTCCACATAATCACGTATCATCCTTCATAATAGCCACATTTATCTCTCATATAGCCACCCTCATCACTCCTATAATAGCCGTCCTTATCCCTCCATTGTCACGACCCAAAATCCACCTAGTCGTGATGGCACCTAACCCAACCCGTCAGGTAAGCTAATTAACCACTATCCAATTCCAATAAAATTTAACAAGACAATTAAGTAAAAGAAGATATCTAAATCTTATACATTACCCAATGACTAGTAGTATAAATCATGAGCTTCTAAGATTAGAATTTACAAAGCTGGTATGAAATAAATACATAATCTATTCGAAATGTACATAAACAGATTTTTTATAAATCTAAGGCTACCATAAACAAGAGGCAACTACGACCGGAACACATGTACGTCTTCAAATCCAGCTCACGTCGGTCCCAGTAACATCAACATCCAATATCTGCACATAAGGTGTAGAAGTGTAGTATGAGTACAACCGACCTCACGTACTCAATAAGTAAAAACCCTAACCTTAGGTTGAAAGTAGTGACGAGCTTGTACCAAGGTTAGAGTCCACACCAATAACCAATAACATCTCATAACAATATAATTTAAAGCAGCACTAGTAATAACTCAATAATAAAATGCTCAACTCGTATAGAGCTTTGGAAAAATAAATATTTTCTTTTTTAAGTATAACAGTAAAACTCAAATCTTTTGCCGAAAGTCACCGAAATATGAGTAAGTCTGAGATCTGTGATTTTTCTAGAAACTTTCAACAGGTAAATGTTTCATTTTCAAATGGCATGAGGAAATACATCTCTATGCCTACATGTCAATATGTATGAGAAGTCATGAATGATGTGATACCGTACAACATGAGGAAACAAATGCATATATATGACTGTATGTCAAGTGTGCATGTCGAATGCGATGCAACTCAGTGATAAAATCATTTGCATACTCTCAGAGTATCAATTCACTCAGTCCTCCCAGTCACTCAGTCCTCACAATCACTCAGTCCTAAAAGTCACTCAGTCCTCAAAGTCACTCAGTCCTCACAGTCACTCAATCCTCCCAATCGCTCGGCACTCGTCACTCGTCACTCGGCATTCGCACTCAGTAGGTACCTGCGCTCACTGGAGGTGTGTACAGACTCCGGAGCGGATCCTTCAGCCCAAGCGCTATAATCTGCACGGACAACTCATATGCTATATGGATAACTCACGTGTTGTAGTATAAATATTCGGATCCGCACGGATAACTCACGTGCTATAATAAGCCAATTTGGCCTGCTGCGGCATGCAGTCAGATCCCATACTTATCCTCACAATCAGGCCCTCGGCCTCACTCAGTCATCAATCTCTCCAGTCTCTCGGGCTCACAATGTCATGAAACTAGCCCAAATAATGATATGTTGTATCAATAAATAACAACAGAGACTGAGATATGATATGCAATGAATAAATATGACTGAGTATGAAATTACAGTTAAAACATATAATTCGACAGTAGAAATGACCTCAGTAGGTCCCAATAATACCAACATTTGCCTAAGCATAATTTCTAATATGAGTCACAACTCAGTTTCTCTAACACATAAAAATACATGAAAAAATACAAGTCAATTGACTATACAGCTCTACAGAATCAATCGAGTCTCAATTTCTATGGTGCACGGCCACACGCCCGTCACCTATCATGTGCGTCACCTCCAAACAATTCACATAATACGTATAATCAGGGTTCATACCCTGAGCTCTAAGATTAGAGATGTTACTTACCTCGAACAAGCTGAATCCGCTGCCGAGCAAGCTAAACAATACTCTGGAAATTCCATTCCGTGCGTATCAACCTCCATACGCCTTGTTGTCTCCTCAATTCAAGCCAAATGATCCGTATCTATTCAAATAGAGTGCAAATATATCACAGTTTACTCCAATGCTTACAAATTAACAATTTATGAAAATTCCCAACTCTGCTCAAAAAATCAACAGTGGGGCCCACATTTCGAAATCCGATGAAACTCATAAAATCTGACAACACATTCAATTACGAGTTCAACCATACTAATTTCACTCAAATCTGACTTCAAATCGGTATTCAAATCCCAAAAATTTGTTTTTATGAAATTTCTATAACTTTCCCCAAATTTCCATTTCCAATTACTGATTAAATGATGAAAACAATGATATATTCATGTATGTTACACAAATCCGAGTTATAATCACTTACCCCGATAAATTTCCTGATAATCCCACGAAATATCTCCACAAACCGAGCTCCCAAAGTCCAAATATGAAATAATACTCTAACCCTCGTTTATAAAGTACAAAACTTTGATCCCTCATTGTACTGACCACATATTTTTTTGTGCGGACGCACATCCTAGGCGCTGCGATCGCACTCCAAATTGTGCGGGCGCACTTCAGCAGCTCTGCACTACCAAGATTCATTAAATTAACCATAACTTTCTCTACAAATGTCCAAATGATTAATGCTATACCTTTCTAGAAATTAGATTCAAAGGGATAAGACTTTTGGGGTTTGAATTATTTCCAAATTACTTGTAGATTCAAAGATATAAGCTTCCAAAGTTGGACCACCGAATCTGCAAAATCACCTTTCTGCGGCCGCGAGAAGAATTCTGCGGACCACACAATTTCAACTGCGGTCCGCACAATTCCTGCTGCTACAACACTTTGGGAGTTTGCAGTCATACTTCTGCACTCTAAAATGTGCCCTTCGTACTTCAACTGTCCCATAACATCGTTAGAGTGCCAAAATGCCCAGACTCGCTCAAACCTCACCCCAAAACACACCCGAGCCACTCGGAACTCCATCTGAATGCACCAACAAGTCCTAAAACGCCATAAGAACTTAGTCGGGCCCTCAAATCATATCAAACAACATCAAAAATACAAATCACACTCCAATTCAATCCTATTAAAACTAAGGAAATTCCAACTTCTACGATCGATGCCGAAACCTATCAAATCAATTCCGATTGACCTCATTTTTTTCACACAAGTCATAAATGACATAACGGAGTTGTTCCAATTTCCAGAATCGGATTTCGATCCTGATATCAAAAAGTCAACTCCCCGGTCAAACTTCCAAACTTAAATTTCCTATTTTCGCCATTTCATGCATAATTTAGCTACGTACCTCAAAATAAATATCCGGACACACTCCTAAGTCCGAAATTACCATACAGAGCTATTAGAACCATCAGAATTCCATTCCGGGGTCATTTACACATAATTCACCATCCGGTCAATTATTTCAACTTAAGCTTCCAAAATAAGAATTGTTCTGTCAATTAAATCCTGAATCATCCGAAACCCAAACTTGACCACCCTTGCAAGTCATAATACAAATTTCAAAGCTGCTCGAGACCTTAAGCAACCGAACAGAATGCTAATTTTCAAAATGACAAGTCGGGTCGTTACATCCGCCCTGACAATATCAATAGCCACCCTTATCGCTCATATAGCCACCATTATCGCTCATATAGCCACCTTTATCACTCCGCCCAAATAATATCCCAACACACATAACAACAGTGAAATGCCACCCTTATACCCACATAATATCAACAGTGGAATGTCACCCTTATATCCTCAAATTAATAACTCAAATAATATAATAATTTACACGGAATATTATCACGGAAATATAACAAAATCAACTCATATCACACTTTGCCCAATGGCCACAACCAATTCCAAAGATATAACAAAATCAATTAATTTCACAATAAATAGTCCAAGGCTCCGCACAATATGTATAAAACCTCAAAACCACAACAGAGATGGAAAATGCTCAGTATAGGGCAACGCCTTCATTAATCCAAATTCTTTTGGTAAATATACTAACACCTCTTCTTAAGCTTATTTAATATTTGCAGATGGAAAATATATAAAGAAATTAAATTTCAAGAAATACCAAATCATCAAACTCACGGAATTCACATAAATATACAAGTAATAATCACATCCAATTTTTATATAAAAATAATTCAACAAACGCGAATTGAGGCATGGCAAATAAATGATTTAATAAATGCCAACAATTACCCAATTTACTACACAATATGCCTGAGACTTTAACCCAATATATTTTGCACATATAAGCCCCAGTACGTACTCGTCACCTCACGTACACTGCTTTTCACATTTCACAAATGGCACATAAGGCTCGATGCCTAAGGGGTAATTTTTCCACTCAAGGTTAGGCACGATACTTACCTTTTTGAAGTTATGCCGATATTCCAAAATCGCCTTCTTGCTTGAATTGACCTCCGGACAGCTCAAATCTATCCAAATTAATTGTACAACTTCATTAACATTCATCGGAAATAATTTCGGACAATAAAACTTCGACCTAAACTTTTATTCTAAAATGTCAACAAAAGTCAACGCGGGGCGCGCATCTCGGAACCCGACATAATATTTACAAAATTCGAAAACCCATTTCGATACGAGTTCAACCATACTAATTTTATCAAATTTCAATAACAAATCGTCCTCCAAAACTTGAATTTCTATTTTTGAAAAGTGTTTACAAAAATTCCCATTTCCTCCATTAAACTCGAATTAAACTATGTATATAACCATAGATTCATGTAGTATAATCACTTTTGTATATAGAACACTTACCCATACCAAGATTGTGAAAAATTCCTCAAGAATCGCCCAAATTCGAGCTCCAAAAATCCAAAAATGAAAATGACGAAATGACCATTTTTGGTCCTTAACATTCTACCAAGTTTCGCACCTGCGGACGACTCGCCGCATCTGCGGAGCCTCTTTTGCGAACCAAAATCTGCTTCTGCAGTGCACTGCCCAGTCGACCCTCGCATCTGCAGAAGCATTTCCGCTTCTGTGAGAATCGCAGGTGCGAGGCCATTGCTCGCTTCTGCGAAAATGGCCGCTTCTGCGGTTGGCCTTGCGCTTCTACACACATGTTGCCGCTTCTGCGACCTTCCCAAATCCCCCTTTTAGTCGCTTCTACGAGAAGCATCTCGCTCCTGCGATCAAGCTTCCGCAGAAGCAATCACACTAGGAAGTTCAAAATTCCAGCAGTTTTCTTCAAGTCCAAATTGATCCTTTAACAATTCGGAATCCACCAGAAGCCGTCGGGACCTTAACCAAATATACCAACATGTTCCAAAATACAATACAAACTTAGTCGAGGCTTCAAAATACATCAAACCTTGCCGAAATTACGAATCGCGCATCGAATCGAATTATGAGTTTTCAAATCTTTCAACTTCTATATTTTGCACCGAAACGTATCAAATCAATCCGGAATGACTTCAAATTTTGCACACAAGACATAAATGATGTAATGGAGTTTTTCCAATTTTCGGAATCAAAATCCGACCTCGTTATCAAAAATTCAACCTTCGGTCGAACTTTCCAAAAATATTCTATTTTTCAACTTTTGCCAAAATGCGTCGAATTGTCCTACGGACTTGCAAATTCAAATTCGAACATACTCCTAAGTCTGAAATCGTCATACAAATCTATTGACACCATCTAAATTCTATTCTGGGGTCGTTTGCTCAAAAGTCAACTCACCGGTCAACTCTTTCCATTTGAGCTTCAAAAATAAGAATTGTTCTTTTAATTTAATTTCGAATCTTCCGAAAATCAAACTCGACTACACCCGCAGGTCATAATATATATTAAGAAGCTGCTCGAGACCTTTAGTTGCTGAACGAGGCGTAAATTCTTAAAATGACAAATCGGATCGTTACAAGATTGTGTATCTATTTACCTTTAAGACGGTACAGTTAAATTTATACGTGGTTTCTAAATAAGTAAATTAATTAGATCTTAAAATAATACAAGAATTGAATAAATACGTAATACTTAACCTTCAAATGAAGACGAAATAGAAGAAACAGTAATTCCGGGAGCAAGGCTTCTAGGCACAACAGTAATGAAATCAAAAAGTAAGAAGGTAAAATTTTATAAAGTTTTGAATAGATTATAAAGTAAGTTTGACAGATAATACGACCCTTTACAATGATAGCAGAGATCACTATTTATAGTTGCACCTAGGGAACAAGGTCATAGGATCATGCCCTTCTTTAATGTCAATTATGAGGGCTATTGAAGATTGTGTAACGATGAGCATAAATGGAAAATTTTATGTAACGGGTAGTGTACTAAATGCTGTAGAATATTTCCATTAAATGCTACCGGGTGGCAGGTATTTATTGCATCTTTACGAGTATCATTCTTTCCGGTAACAAATAGAACAATTGTCTTTGGTTTTAGCTATCCTATGCCTTCGGCTCCACGTGTCTCTCTCTTATGCAATTACTTAGCATAGCATATTATTACCCTATACAGGACCCGATGCTTCCGGTTCATCTAGTTATGTTTCCGAAACTTCGGAAACTGAAGATGAACCGAAATCCAAAGATGTTGAAGGCCAAACTGATGAGGGCCAAGATATTGAGCCATCGACAGATCTACCCACTTCCTCTGGGGGCACGGACCCATGCCGTTTTGGCAAACTTATTGTGAATAAGAACATCTTTTGCTCAGGTATTGCATGAGTCTTTTCCGTTTGAACATTTATGAAAGTTTTAATCTTTGCATTCTTTTTTGCTCAAGTGTTTTGCGCAAGTTTTACTATTTGTGTCTGATTATATAAGGCCTTGGGTGTATTTTCCCCCCAAAAGCATTTAGATTTCGGGCAGGAGTTCTTCCAAAATCAACCCTTTATCGTGAGGGTTTTTATAAGAGAGGGCCCTTTTATGTTTATGGTACTCTTCAATAGGACGTCTCATGTTCATTACGATACTAACATTTGAAGTACTTGTTTAACTTTCAAATGATAAAATCAATTCATTGTTCAGACAAGAAACAAGATAGAAATATAAAGACTTTACTTTATTCCTTCCATTTTCAAAAGGTACATAAGCATTCGTTATGCTAAAAAGAAATTGTCCTTTCTTGTGGCTAGCTAGATTATAGAACTTGTTTCTACGGGACTGGGTGTGCAGCCCCTGGTTCCGATGACATAACTATGTTTTCGGTTTTCGTATTCTGGTCGATGTGGCAGTCATTGTTTCCGTATCCTCATATCATCCCCCCAATGTTCGAATGCGAAAAATACAAATTGGAACACTGGATGTTTTGCACCTTCGAGGTCTCCACTAATGAATTGCTAGATAATCTTCAGTTCGGTAACAAACTTTGCTTCCCCTTAGGAATATATGTTATCGAGCCAAAGACTATCTAACAATCCTCTAGTGGTTTGCACTTGTGAACGATCGTGTAATCTTTGCTTGATAGCAAACTCAATTTCCCGATGGGAATTTTTCTATCGAGCCAAAGATTATCTAACCGCTCCGGAGTTGCTCTTTGCTTGTGTGACTTGCTGTTAAGGGTCTTATTGCTACTGTTGAAACCTTCTTTGCAGTATGATTTTTGTTGCTGCCTTGTTACAAATCTTGCCATAAAAACCCAATTGGGACACAAACTGGACGAAGGTAAAAAGAGTGCAGCACATACTTTCAGTACAAGTGATGTTTGTCAGCAATAATATCTCTTGAGGTGTTCCATATTCCAGTTGCTAGGTAACTTTTCTCTATCCTGATTCTCCAACTCATATGAACCTTTCCCGGTGACAGCTGAAATCCGGAAGGGCCTTCCCAGGTTGGACCTAGCTTCACCGCATTGAGTTCCCGGGTGTTTTGAGTTACTTTCCTTAGAACCAAGTCTCCCACTTTGAAATAATGGAAGTTGGCTTTTCAATTATAATATCTTTCCGTTCTCTACCTCTGGGCTGCCATTCTTATATGTGCCAAGTCCTTGCGCTCATCGAGTAGCTCCAAGTTGACTAACATCCCTTCGTTGTTCGTCTCTTCACTTGCCTGGAAATATCTCAAGGTAGGCTCTCCTACTTCTACTGGGATTAAAGCTTCTGCTTCGTACACAAGGGAGAAAGAGTTTCTCTTATTCTTTATTTAGCCTTTGTTCGATACGCCCATAGCACTCCAAGCAGTTCCTCAGGCCATTTATCTTTAGCCGCTTTCAACCTCTTCTTGAGATTTTGTATAATCATTTTGTTCGTCGATTCCACTTGACCATTTTCGCTTGGATGATAGGGCGGAGATATGATTCTTTTGATTTTCAAGTCTTCAAGGAACTTTGTGATATTTGTGCCTATAAACTGTGGAGGCTATCTCTTTTGATATTCCAATTTTATGCATTTTATGTTCTCCCACAAGAAATCCACCACTTCACCTTCGTCGATCTTATGATAAATACCCACTTCAACCTACATAGAAAAATAACAGTTAAAATTAAAAGAAATCTTACCTTACCAGGGACCTACGGCAGTGGTCTGACGATATCCATTCCCCACTTCATGATAGACAGTGGAGATAGAACTGAATGTAAAGGTTATGCTGGTTGACGTACCAGTGGTGGGTAGCGTTGACACTTATCACAGTTTTGCAAGAAAGCTTTGGCGTCTTATTCCATTCGAGGCTAATAATATCCTGCCCTTACCAGTTTTGGTACTAAGGAATCTACGCCCGAATGATTTCCACATATCCTTTCGTGGACTTCCCTCATAACATAGTTAGCTTCGGACGCTTCCAAGCATTGGGCTAGCGTGCCTTGGAAAGATTTCATGTACAGTTGGCCTCCTTTGAAGCTATATCGTGCTTCTTTGGTGCGCAGCGCCCAGGATGCCTTGGAGTCTTCGAGCAACTTTCCATGCTCGAGATAATCGATGATCTCATTTCTCCAGTCCCAGACCAAATTAGTCGTATTTACCTCATAATAGCTATTTGTGTCTAGAACCTAGTGCATGAGCTGTACTACCGTCCTGGAATCTGATCCCTTCATTTCCATTGATTAACCGAGGTTAGCTAATGCATCTGCTTCTGCATTTTCTTCCTTCAGAATATGAGTAATCGGCCACTCTCATAATCGAGCTAGCAAAGCCTGGACCTTCACTACGTATTGTTGGATGCACTTTTCTTTGGTTTCGAAGATCCCGTAGACCTGATTTATAACCAGTTGGGAGTCACATTTGATTTCTATGACCTCAGAATCTAGTTCCCGGTCCAGTTCGAGTCCTGCAATCAAAGCTTCATACTCTGTTTCATTGTTAGTTAAAGGGACAGTTCTTATGGCCTGCCTTCGGGTTTCTCCCGAAGGCGTGGTTAATATTATGCCAAGCATGGACCCCTTCACATTAGAAGCTCCATACGTAAATAAGGTCCAAACCCCCGATGTTGATTCTGACACCATCAAATCTCTCAAAGCCTGATGGCATTCCGGGGTCCATTTGAAGTTATTTTTCTTTTCGAGCAACGCGAAGAAACGGTGGCATTTCTCTGATGACTGGGAAATAAACCTGCTCAAAGCGGACAATCTCCCTATGAACCTTTGAACTTCTTTCACGATTGATAGCTGGTCCGGGATGTCTTCGATGGCTTTGATCTTATCAGGGTTTACCTCAATCCCCATTTGTGATAGCTGGTCCAGGATGTTTTCAATGTCAAAAGTTTCTTACAAATTCTTAAGATGATCATCTGCATTCAAAGACTTAACAAGTATATCGTATATATAAACTTACATGGTTTTCCCTATCTATTTTTTAAACATCTTATTTACGAGCCATTGATAAGTAGCTCCGACGTTCTTTATCCTGAAGAGCATCACATTATAGCAATATGTGCCGAAATTCATTATGAACAAAGTCTTTTCCTGATCCTCCAAGTTCATCTTAATTTGGTTGTACCCGAAATAAGAATCGAAAAAACTCAGTATCTCGTGCCCGACCATTGTATCAATCATTTGATCGATGTTTGGCAGTGGGAAGAAGTCTTGGGCACGCCTTATTCAAGTCCTTATAATATACACATATCCGAAATTTATTGTTCTTCTTAGGAACTACTATTACATTAGCTAGCTACTCTGGATACATTACCTCTGGGATCGAACCAATATCAATTAGGCAAGTTACCTCTTCTTTGACGAATTTATTCTTCGCCTCTGCAATAGGACATTTCTTTTGCCTTATCGGAGGGATGTTGGGATCCAAGCTTAGCTTGTGTATGGCCACTTCCGTTGGGATACCTGCCATATCTGCATGCAATCATGCAAAACAATCGACATTATACTTAAGAAATTCAATAAAGCCCGACCTGAGCTCGAGGTGCTGTCATGTCCCTAAGTGGAATTTCCTGTCCAAGAACTTTTTAAACAAGGAGACTTGCTCGAGCACTTCCGCTGTGGACTTTGTTGCATCCGTCTCTTCTGGTACCTGGAAGTATCTTGGGACCTGATAATATTCCGTCGCTTCTCCCCCTGGTTAACTTCACTTGATTCGAGAGTCGGCGCAGGTCCCTGTAATTGCTATGCCGCATGCTCTTTTCCTTTGCTACTGGAGACCGAAATCGCATTCATCTCTATTGCCGCCGGTTGGTCGCCTTTTATCCATTTAGTTCCTTCGCGAGTTGGGAATTTCAGCAACCGATGATATGTTGATGGTACAGAACTCATCTCGTGCAACC
Source organism: Nicotiana otophora (assembly GCA_000715115.1). Classification (NCBI taxonomy): domain Eukaryota; kingdom Viridiplantae; phylum Streptophyta; class Magnoliopsida; order Solanales; family Solanaceae; genus Nicotiana; species Nicotiana otophora. The sequence continues at coordinate 45,480 of AWOL01S0044298.1, read as the reverse complement.
ACGGTCTTTCTAGAATAATGTTATAGCCCATATCACCGTCCACAACTTCGAAAAGAGTCGTCTTTATCACCCCTTCGGCATTTATGGGAAGCAGGATCTCTCCTAGGGTTGTCACGCTTGTGAGGTTGAATTCGGTGAGGAGTATTCTGGCCGAAATTATGCTTCCGGTAAGTTTGTCTTACTCCAACACCCTCCATTGTATGATATTGGCCATACTTGCTGGATCCACCAGAACACGTTTGATATTAAAACTTAGTACATTTAAAGAAATTACCAATGCATCATTGTGCGGTTGCAACAGTCCATCTACGTCCTCCTACGTGAAAGTGATGCCGTCTTTAGTGACTTCCCGGAGTCTCTTGATATGGGTTATTGACACCTTTATCTTCTTTGCTACTGAGAAGGTAACCCCGTTGATCTCGTTCCCACCGAAGATTATGTTGATCGTATGGCGTAGGGGGTCTTCTCTTGTTTTTGAGTTCTCCGCATTATCACGGTTGCGACCGTAATTGTTCTTGGCCCGGTCACTTAAGAATTCCCTGACATTGCCATTTATTAGTAATGTCGCCACCTCTTCACGCAGATGTCGGCAATCCCCAGTCCGGTGGCCATTTGTCCTGTGGTATTCGCACCATAAATTGGGATCCCTCTGGCTGGGATCGGACCTCATCGACTTCGGGAACCATGCTTCTTTAATGTTTCTCATAGCCGATACCAACTCTACTACTCTGACGTTGAAGTTTTATTCTGATAGCATGGGGTAGGAAGGATCTCGTGTACCTGACGTTTCTTTGTCCTACAATGATCTGTTATTCCGACTGCGATCAGTGTTTTTGTCGGTAATGAACCTGTCTGCCGACCGGAAAACTCTGCCGCATCCTTCGGTCCATTCATAGGGCAAACACCGGCCCCTCAAAAATTATTTATCTGTGTCAAAATCGTCTTTTGATTTTTCTTTATTCTTCTCCCGACCTTTTGTCGATGACGGGAAGTCAATCTAATCATCTTCAATCCTCATCTTAGACTCGTACCAGTTGTGGACATCCGGCCAAGTCATCGCTTGGAACTAGAGCAAGCTTTCCTTCAATTTTCGGGAAGCATCAGAGCTTCTCGGATTCAAACTCTTGGTGAATGCTTCAGCTGCCGATTCATCTGAATCACCGGGAGTAACATCCTCTCCTTTTAGAACTGGGTGACGAATACCCACAACAACTCACACTCTTCATGTGCAATTCTGAATATGTTGGCCAATCGGGCCTGCACCTTTCTAGCCCCATCATGGGCCTTAATAAAAGAATCTACGAGTATCTCAATGGAATCTATGGAATGATCGGGTAATAACGAATACCACATCAAGGCTCCCCTCGTGAGAGTCTCTCCGTATTTCTTTAGTAAATCAGATTCAATCTCGTGAGGAGCTAAATCGTTCCCCTTCACCGCCATTGTATAGGTGGTAATATGCTCCTGAGGGTCCGAAGTCCCATCATATTTCGGCATGTAAGGCATTTTAAACCGCTTCAGGATCCATTCTAGTGTCACGCTTGGTTTGTAAAACAACTGAGTATACTTCTTTGAGTTCGGCCCTTTCAGCATCTGCGGCACACCCGGGATTTGGTCCATTCGGGAGTTCACTTCCCTGATAAACTGCAGGAGCTCGCTTTTTAGGGGATCGATCTCATTGTTGTTACCTGAACCACTCCCTTCGGCCCCATCAGAGCCAACCTCTCCCCTCGGGGTGTTGTTGTCGACCCCCTACTTTGTTTGATTTGCGGGAGAGCCGGGAGGAACTGGACCTCTTCTATTTGCGTTATTGGAAGCACCTGACAACGCCTGTTTTATTTCTTTCATAACCTTATCCTGCCGTGTGAGATGGCCTAGAATGACCTATTTTTGCTCTTGCAGGACCCTTATCACTTCAACAACATGCTCCTCTTCAGCATCATCGGGAGTCACCTCCTGAACAAGTCACTGGCATCGCCTGCTATGGACCGGCGTAGCATCGTTTCCCTCATTGCGGGTGTCACTAATTGAATCCTCGTGATGAGGCTGGTCTCCCTGGGCCTCAAGATTGTGTCTGTTGTTAACACCATTATCTGCCATTTTTTATGATTTTTTGCTAAGGACAAATAACCAAAACATGTTTGTCACTACCCAAAATCCACTATAGGTCATGATAGCGCCTAACGCCACCATCAGGTAATCCAACGGCGATTGATCAATTTAATTACTCATTTTATTACTTTTGAAATCATAAATTTTAGCGAGGAAGGAAAATTTACACCTTTAAATCCACTAGAACGTACCAAATTTGTAGTTTATAAGAGAAACGAAAGACGATGATAATATATAGAACCGTAAGCATCAACTAGTATATCCCAAAACTCGATGTCACAAGTGCATGAGCATTTAGTAAAGAGTATAATAATAATACAATATTCATCTAGAATGTAAATTAGACAGGATAAAATAAATAGTATGATGGAGACTCTGTGGACTGCGATGCGTAGCCTGGAATGCAACTCACATAAAGTCTCCTCAACAGCTGTGCCTACACGCCAAGATGGTCACCAAATGAACCTGTCAGATCCTGCACATTTAGTGAAGAAGTGCAACATGAGTACGTAAATCAATGCGCACCCAGTAAGTATCTAGCCTAACCCCATAGAAGTAGTGACGAGGGGTCGACATCGACACTTACTAGAGGTCCAATAAGGCAATAT